>JAODUP010001586.1:0-30000 GCA_025642065.1 Paralvinella palmiformis
AATGTCTCCTGAAAAAAGAGAAGAACGTCAAAATGTAGGATTATAGACACGAGAAATGACTTTAAAGTATCCTCCAATCTCAGGTAAGGAAATTATATTACAACTAATCAGGTATAATGAACTCACCTGCTGTGCTGTCCGGCACATATCCGGTTACGTGTAGTGTGTAATTATCGGATTCAGCGCCAACTGAAAAATTACTGTACTCGGCATAAATAAATTTGTCTTCAAATGATTTCAGTTCTACCCTAAATAAATATGTTCGTCCATCGGTAGTTAGCTTGTGTATTATTGTATTACCTGTTGTATATAGAAAAGTATGAATTAATGAATAAATGGAACTTTTCCTAGCATATATTTAATCAATTCCTTTTCGACTTATATTAAATTTAATAAGAAAACACACAAATAACAACTACACCATCAATTACAAACTAATATTACCATTAATGACAACGTTTAAATATAATACTGATATAATGAATTGCTTTGACTGTTGGAATTCTCACTAGTTTATTTTCTGGGATAGAGTGAGTTACAGTGAGTTAATTAACTTATTTATGGCGAATAATTCCGTTTGTGGCGAGAATTAGATTAGTTCTTAAGAAATATATTTATGGAATAAACACAGAATTTCCAATAATAAACATAACATAATTACCAGCCCAAAACTCTTTAGTTAGAGATCCAAAACCATTTTTGTAATCGTCCCATTCTCTGGAGAAATCTTCCGACCCATCAAAGCGTCTCATCAGTACCTATTCAGGTATTACATAAATGAACACATGAAGTTATTGGAATAGTAAGGTTCTTATGATGCTAAACGCATAAGCACATAAGCATTAAAGTTAATGACTAATATTAAATAGAAGTACTAATGATCATCCATAACTTACTGTCCATCCACCACCATTGGTTGTCACAATAAACGGTCAGAGGTGTATCAAACTTTTGTGGATGGACCTGATACACACCATTACGCTCTTCATGAATATCTGAACATCCAAAGTAAACTGCAGTAAAAATATGAATTATATTTTAGGAGATATTACAGTTTAAAGATGATGAGTAATATCTAGTTATTAGACTTCAGTGACGATCAAAAGTTTCAGATATTGTTTCAACATTCTAAGTAAAATGTGCAAGTGAAATTAATATCTCAAAGAAAGCCTAATTAGAATATTTTACGAAATAATTACAGAAAAGGCATTATTAGAAACACGTGAGTATTTGATTTAATCTTGCTGAAATTGGTAAAATAGCTTCAACACCAGAAGCATAACGACGAAGGAAATCCAGAAGTGCTACAAGAGGAAGGTTGCCCTTGTCACCACCAAGAAGAATATGTTTATTATAACATTTATACTGATTAACAAATAATAATATGAAATATCTAATCTAATCTAAAAAATCTATTTTTGCAAAATGCCTTTTATTTATAGCCATTGTAACAACTAATCTGTGATACTTAGAAACGAAAAACAATATGATGATGTGAGAAATGAAAGCTAATTGCTCTACTATTGCGTGACGTAGTAAAACTAGTTTAGCAGTGAAGTATTTATTAATCAGTGGGTTTACTCGGTTGTTTCAGTTAATACGTGTTTACCAAGCTAGTGGTTGGTTGATTGATTAATTGATTGATTAAGTAAGTGCGCAAGCTCCTAAGTGAGTTAATCAGTGAATGATTGATTCAGTCTGTCAGTCAGTCAGTCAGTCGGCGACAGTGTGAGTGAATGAAGCTAGCACACAACTCACTCTACCACTCACCCACTATATATATGTAATATATATATATATATATATATATATATATATATATATATATATATATATATATAATTAGGTAATTTTCAAACTTGTCTTTTATTTTAACTGTTTCTCTTGTAATCCAAGACTCTAAACTACGTGATATATAGTCGTTTCCCAGGAACCGCCATTTTGTGTGTGTTGATTGTCTAAATGAATGGAAAGTGATTTAAATATTATACAAGTGTAGATATGCCGTATCATTGATTTGATTAATAATTTGAACCATTTTATTTGTCCATTTCGGAGTTTTGGCAAAGTAACTGGTGCGGACATATTTGTTTAATAATTGCGATGATAGTATTCTGAGCATCATGTAAAACACCTTCTTATAATTTTCCAACTCTAGTGAGTTTCCTTTTGTTATCTAGTATGGTGAATGTTTCTGCCAACTATTTGACGACCTTTGAATGTTTTCAAATCAGAGAACTTCACTTTCCGTCTCAACTGACATCAATTTTAAAAATACTCTATGGATAATAAGTGGGGAATGAATAGAACCGATAGGTAAATTGGTTTCAATATAATTTATTACAATAATGAAATAGAAACCCCTACCCGCCATCGTTAATAAAAATATCTATAAAAAATGAAAAATAATCAATATTTGCTAATATCCAAATGAATAATCTTATAACGTGTGGACTTGTATGAAATATTTCTTAGCCTGCTGGTAAAGAACTGTTGCTGTTATATTGAAATATATTACTAATTACTTAAATATCAGTGATTTAAGAAATATTTAAGTTGACATGTGTTTTATAATTATATACACATTACTAGCTGCTATTGGTTTTCATATGCAAAATAACCTTTTCCGTCGTTTATATTTTGGCTTCGTTTAAATGTAAAAATATTTTTATGGCCTTATTATCTTGTAAATCCAACAATTGTGTTATAAATGGGGAGAAGAAGGGTTGCCCAGAAAATATTCAACCGAATCCAATCCTCAAATGTTATCTTTTTCGACAAAAAGACAAATTCGATATGGTTCAAAGATTGGAAATGAGTGAGATTGATTTGTTAAGTTTCCATGCAGCATTTAACGTTATTTCGCAGAATATATAAAGCCTTTTCATCACAGTCGTTACCTATTCTTTTTAAACAGTCCATTTCTCTCTCTCTCTCTCTCTCTCTCTCTCTCTCTCTATATATATATATATATATATATATATATATATATATATATATCAATTCCGGTTAACTCGCAGTGCCTATAATTAAGCCCAATAACAATAAAGTTTATTTTCTTTGCATTTAATGAGGGCAAAATGATCTAAAATGATTGTTCATCTGCTTATTTCGCAAAAGATGGCTACAGATCGCTACCAAAAGTATTGCCCCATTGTACGTTGTACCAGCATACCCATGAGATAGCCGTACAGATGAATATCAGTCAAAGAACTGTTTCTAGGGTATGGTGGAGCTTAATACAGACTGGCAGTTGTCCCAGAAGTGCTAAATCTGGACGCTCAAAGAAGACCAGAGTGCGGGAAGACAGTATGGTAAATCGTGTTGTGCAGCAACAACGAAATCTGTGCTTGGGAACTGTTAAACGTGTGTAGAGTGATCGGATAGGCAAAGTGGTTTCGCAATCAATTGCCAGGAGAAGGATGTTTAGTGGGTTTCTGTACATTAGAGTCGCCAGGAAGAAACCACTCATTGATCCAAACAACATACGTGCTAGAATCCGGTGGTGTATCAGAGTTACACAATAAAATACAGAGGATAACTGGTCCAACGCCAGTAGAGTAGTTCAGAACACTGAGTGCAATTTGCACGTGCTCCGCGGGGGGAAGAAACGGAAGCACGAACACTTCCCTTATTAACCTGTTTGTTCCTTCGTCATTCAGGTAATGCTAAGCAAGCCCAAGTTATTGCGCCTTTTCTCTTGGCCATCTGGCTTTAGTGAAAATGGCAATCCTTGATGGATAGTCCTTCATACACGGAACAAAGATCTTTCCACATCGTTGCCAATGATACCAACAAACGGAAATAAACGACTTATATGTCTATAGTTCACAATATTCATTTTTCCAAAACCCTTAAAAAACTGAAATATGCTAATAATTAAAAACAAAATGTTTTTTTTTACTTCCGTTTCTTTTTTCCTGTTTCTTCCTTTACGTTCACCATTTATTTCATCTCGATCATCGACAAGGGATAAAACTGGAAGGAAAGAGCTGAAATCGACCGCCTAAGACAAAGACGACATCTTTAATACACTTCTAATACTAATATCATGATTTAATCAAAGTAGCCATTCTGTCATGGTACAAAGACAAAATATACCTCCCTGCCATGAACAGATTTAATAAACCTGATCCCAATAACTGCCTAATCACGTTTCACGATATACATATATTACCGTCTCTAAATCGTTTTGTGAACCTCTAACGCAATAAGTTGATTATAACTTGACATATAATGAACAATATACACCGAATCAACAATCTAATCTTCCTATATTCCTCACCATTCACACAAAGCGGTATGGCTTTTAAAATCACAGTCGGTGTCATCCTATCTATATGAATATGATTTTGACATCGCGACACAGTCCGCTGTATCTGATCCTCTAAATGGCTGCGTTGGACGCCAATAACTGTAGGTCATCGGATCTCCAGAATTGGTCCAGTAGAATTCGCGGCTTTTTCCTCCTTCCGGTCTTTTGGCAGACGTCCAAATGGCAGAACTGTTCAAAGAACCTAAGGAAAACTATGAGTTCTTCACTAGAGGAAGATGCAGTGCTATTAAAACACCTTACCATTCCTGCTCGCGAAGTAAATAATAAATCAAGTAGAAACAATCCTAGATCACGAACAATAGCATATTACAGTACTGTTGATTCTTTTTTATTCTACTAAGTATATAACAGTATATTATTAACTAGTAAAAGTATTACCAAGTATCTCTATATAAGCCACCTGTTCTTGTTCAGACTTAATGTCAACCAAATGGGCACCTGGATATATACTTTTACAAAATTGTTCACCTTCATACCAATCAATATTCGTCTTGTTGGCTAAACAGACACCACTTGTTGAAAAGTAAACCATATCCCTGGGACACCAATCTGAGACAAAAACAACAACCATTAGCTAACATACTATCTTATTATATTTAACCATGCAAATATGATAAATATGACTTACAATAATGTGTATAGTTCTCATCATATATGGCTCCCGTTTCTGATGATGTCATGATCACTTCTTCCAGCAGAGTACATGTTCCAAATGTGCGCGATGGATTGATCCAGTTCATATTGAAGCTACGACATTCTAAATATGTACGACAACTTACAATACAAATCCTCAAAGGAACATTATCATACACAATAACAACCTTCCCTTTGTGATAATACCCTTTAATTGGTGTGTATTGTTTTCGTTTACACGAATCTCGACTACACTTTCCGTTGACCAGATTTAAATAATATAAGCCAATCAGCAGAAAGAGAACTTTGGCGAAGACTCTCATCTTCTCAGAACGTGATCTAGAAAAGTATGAGCTCACGGTAAGTGAATTGCTTGAACTTCTGTAAGGTCTGCGTGGGCCAAGCTATTCTGTGTTGGGCCAGCCTTCAGTATATCAACTAGACATGGTACTGTTTCCAGTTATTCATTAAACCTTTATTGATTTTCCTGCAAACCTCAAACTATTAAAAAGATGGAATATCTCAGAAGGCACCCGATGTTGGATCAATGTTGGGAATAGGTTGATATTACATCGCGACGTCGCACAACATGAACCCAATGCATAGCCGATGTAGTTGGGCTATATTTAGCTTGTTGGATTTACACTGTTATTGATGTTGTGTCATTGTTGTAGTTTCCATCATATATAATTTACTATTTTATGGTTATCATTTGAGAAGCCGTTATTGTGCGTATATCAGTTATGGGGGTATCTGATGGAACTTCGCACCTAATTGATATAAATTTGTTCAAATAAATTGTGATCAGGTGATTTAATTCCCAAACCAAGCCACAAGGCTCTGGCCACAGCTATCAAGCTATATCGGCCTAGCTAGATCTATACCACAATCCCCGGATTCTGATGTCACGCCATCCCTGGCTCATTTAAACAGAGAGCGGTAAACTTTTCGAAACTTTACGCATCTTTTTCCCCAGCAAGTATGTAAATAAGTTGTACCAAAGTTGTGTATTTAGTAATATGAATAGTCGTGAAACATGGTGCTGCGTAGAGTTTCTTGAAATATCATTTCTTTTGTTCAATACTGATCGATCGAATTGTTGGACTTCCAATCACTCAGCATGTATATCTACGCTAGGTACTGTTGACATGTTAATGTTAGAGAGCGACTATTTGACTTCCAGGGAAGGGCTGGAGTTTTTTGAGACCAGAAATATTTTTCTTAACATTTGAAAACTAGAAAATTAATGAACCACAGAGAACTGGAATATTTTTTTATTATTACAATTTGAGCATCTGGATGGGATGGGCACGGGGGCTTGATCTCCCCCGCCGCATAGAGTACTTGAATATATGATATAATCCTTCTATTCAAGTACTATATGCAGCGGAGGGGGGGGGAGGGAGCAGTCCGAATCAATATTTATATCCTGCCAGATATCTCTTAATGATTCCCAGATTCAGTTGTAAATCTAATAAATCTCGGTGATTAAATAGCTGGCCATTCATTTAACATAATACAATTCTAAAAAGGATCAAATATATAAAAAATCATGAAAAGTTCAATATCTCCGATTTGCACTAATTTTCACACTAAGATGTATTTTAAGACTCTAGACTCTCAGAAATTATCCACATGAGGCACAACGTTATGGTAGATGACTTATCTAAAGTTGGTTACAGCCTTTCATTTGGCACCATGACCTTTGACATTCTTGAGGTAAAATTAAGCTGCATGATCAATTCTTATTATCATGTCATTGACTCGAACAAAACGTCCTCTGGATCCTTCATTACATATTTGTAGCCATTTATTTTCGCGAACCTTCCATGCTCCATAAGTTTAATATAAACCAAAAACATATTCGCTGCCTTTTATTTGGCTACTTTCGCGGTGGCGACCAATAGCGAAAATTAATGGTTTTACAGTAGGCATGCCTCCTTACCCATTGACACATATGGACAAAGCTAAAACTTTCATACTGGTACATGTATTTCTAGGTCCAAACAGAATATTACTGCATGGCCTACTCCTAGCGTACACGAGAGAGGTGATACTGACTCATCTTGTCATGCGGATGTTAGAGATGACGGCAATACACAGGGATTCTAATAACGACAGTCGTGATACAAATCATCAGGAATCAGACAACTCTCACAGAGTGATATCATCTAGTTCTGGATCTGAGAATTTGTCAGATGACGTTGGTGAAGATCGTGATATTGGAAAGGACTTTGCAATAAGAAATGCATGTACAAGAACTGCCTTTCAATAAAGGATTGGGATCCATAGACGACATTGGCATCGTGTTCCGAAACATGCTCGCATTCTTTTGCATACAGTTAGACATGTACAGTTACAAGATAAGTGTGGTGGCTAATATATTTATTTTGGACTGGAGTCTGTTATTATAGACATTTTTCATGCTTTTTCAGCTTGTTATGCACTGTTGTTATTTTGAGGAATATGTCTTTTATAAAATTGGCGATGTTAATAATAATTTGACTTAAATGATGTAAAACAGATCATTCGAATTTGATTGGCCATCCATGGAACTATTAAAACGTTTGGGAGAGAGAGTGATATTGTGTTGGCATATAATTTTATTGTGAATTAGACTACTGTATGATGCATTGTACATCATAGTATAAACTACACTTACATTTTAGGGTTGATAGCAGCAGTGCAGCGAGCAAATGTCAGAATTAAATATTTACTGATAAGCTTGCCCGCACAAAAATGACTAGTACCTGTGTAGCTATCTTTCCAAACTCTCCAAATACAGTAGTGTGCTATCAATAACTTTACACTAATGATTGTGTATAAGTTAAAGTGTACGAACATTGCACATCTGTGGTTCGTTTTATTTTCTAGTTCTCTAATGGCAAGAAAATATTTCTGGTCTCAAAGAACTCCAGCCCTTTCGTGGAAGTCAAATGGTCGCTGCCTAACATTAACATATCAATACTGTCAACACGTAGACACGCATGTTGAGTGATTGGGAGTCCGACAATTCGATCGATTAAATGTTCAACTAAAGAAATGATATTTCAAGAAACTATACACAGCATCATATTTCATGACTATTCATATTACTAAATACACAACTTTGTTACAACTTATTTACATAATTACTGGGGGGGGGAAGATGCGTAAAGTGTGCTAGAATGTTTAGTTTCCAAAAAAAATGGCCGCGCTCTGTTCAAATGAGCCATGGATGGCCTGACGTCAGAATCCGGGGATTGTGGGATAGATGTAGCTATGGCGATACAGCTTGACACGTTAACCTGAAAGAAGAAGCAGCTACATTTGACAACAACGATAAATGATTACGTACTTGGTTTTGGGGTGTAACCATCCATACCCCCATAACAGATATACACACAATAACGGCTTCTCAAATGATAACCTTAAACTAATAAATTATATATAATGGAAAATACAACATCACCATACCAATGAAAATCCAACACGATGAAATATAGCCCAGCTACATTGGATATGCATTGGGTCCGTGTTCAGGTTTGGTGACTCTGTTTTTCGCATATTTAATTCATATGTATTATATTAATTATATAATACAATGTTATTACGGCCAAACTTTTTCCGTCTTAATGCATCGACAGTTTGTGCCTGATAGCAATACTGTTTTTGTTATAAATAATTTGTTTCTAGTGACATTGAGTTAACCATCTGTATAAAGTATACCAATAACTGAAAATATCATTTACGACAGCTGGTCATCGCAATTTAGTGAAGTTCAGAAAGTATTCCCTGTTTCTGCGAACATTTTTGTTGACATGGTCCAATGAGATTATATTATTTTATTCCCTTTTCATATAAAATATCACTTTGATTTGTGAACAGAAATGAAGAGGATTTAGCGAGAATACAAATAAACTGACACGCAGAAACATAAGCTTGAAAAAGGTTTCTACAACCGAGACTAGTCGTGTTATTTCGGTGGAGTAAAATAACTGCTATCACTGGTATCGTAGGAGGTATTAGAGTTACAATTGCTTATATGTACATATATATAAATATCGGATTCGTGTTCGCGCTGATGATAAAGGCTCGAGCACTCTATGCGCGTGCGCCAAGTTTGGATGTTTCCGGTGCTCTGATGCAAGCCAAGCATCGGAATCGTGTTTGTTGGTGATAAAGATCTGAGCATTCAGCATCGGAACAATGTTGATCAACGTTATTATAAATATGAGCCATTTCATGATCGTTTTTAGATCATTCATCTGCTCGCATCAGTGTCAGTGACAGGAGCTTAGTTCTAATTACCGCTACTAGTGTTTAATAAAGATACCAGATTAAGTCCATTTAACATTAATATGCATTATAATCAGATTAAATAGAAAGTCTGACATTTATAAGAAATGCAGTATTTCATGGTTCTAACAGCCAAGGAAATGCTATTTTCTACAAGTATACTATTTAGTCAGGTTTTTTTGTTTTAAGGCAGTATTTTTTTCCAGGAGATTTGGTAAAATTCAAGGACATTTCCGGGACCTGGAAAATGAATTTGTTATTTTCCAGGTTTTCTACAATACGTGGGAACACTGATTATTTGTAAAGCTGCCCGGCTGTTTTATCTTCTATTTCTTTTATTTTCGTTTGTATACCCCTTCAAAACTGTGAAAAGCATCTTCTACTTTCAACCCAAATGTAACTTCTACGTGTTCGGCCGCCATATCTGAACGGAAGAAATAGCCACCGAGGAATAATTGGCGCATGCGTATTGAGTGCTCGGACCTATAACACTGAGGTACAGGGTTCCGATGATCGGATACGTAACCACTTCGAATATTGATTCATTCATTGTCTTGTTTCTGTCCATAAATATCAAGATATTTATTGAAACCTGAATTCGAAGAAAACACTGAATTGTAACACAAGACCACATATTTCAGAATTAATATAAGAAAGACGATTATTTTCTCTCGAAGCTGCTGTCAGCGATGTTTCTTATCATGTGATAGAAGATTTAGGTCTAAAGATTTGATAGGAGTATTCGTTAGATCTGCTTTTTTTATCGATCCATGTCCTTTACCAGACCAACCAATACTAATTTAATATTTGGTATTTAACAAATATTTTAAAAGTTAGAAATGCTAAAATATTTATGTAGCCGACACTAAGTATATTATAAGTATTTCGTCAAAATGGAAAACTGCATTATTAAAACAAGAATAGTGCTCGACCATCGGCAGGCTACTATAATTACCTGGATTTCGACCCACGTAGAATGTGGTTTATCAAATGCGGGTAATCATTAATTTTTTTCGGAAAATATAATACTAAGTGTAGATAATATATAATTATCATTATTGTATTGTGATGGGTCGTATTTCTGAACGTCATGTTTTATTCTCATTTACAATAATACATTACGGTTGTCGTCTCGCCTTGTACACATGCATCGATTAATAAATCAGACACTCCCCAGGTTCCAATACAATTGCACGTTTAGGAATTCTTCGAAGTATCGATCAAGGCCTAAAATAAATCATTGCGGATGGTCTTCTTCAGAATATTATTATCGACAGTGATGATTATTTTTTAAATGTCAAAGAGCACATAAGAGAAATGAAAACGGCAAGTAGCGACTTATATCGGTCTACTTCTATACCGCCAACTCTACATGATGGTATGGACGATTCGGTGAATATTAGAAGAAGAAAAAAACTATGGCTAGTTTGCTTAAGCTGGGGCTCTCCAAGTTTGATACGAATTTATTGAAGTGGCTTAATTAGCATCAATGGTACGTTCACAACAGCAGTATACAACGAAGATGTAATAAACTTAAATACTTGATATTTCAACTAACTGGTGAGACTGCACAAACTACTGGAGGTCTTCATTTGTAAAATACTAATTACTTGAGTTATTGTTTTGGGGGTTTCGTCCTGGTAGCTGTTTGTGATGATGATTTGTGTTTTATGGCCACTTTCGTGCACCTGGTAGGCTAAATGGGCCGAGCGACCTCCAAAGGTAATGAAGCAAAGTCAAAGATGAAACACCTTTCAGATATGGCCACGCCTAGATTCGAACTCAGGTGGTAGTGCTCTGTGGTCCAACGGGCTACCAATTTGACCACGAGGGCCCATATATATATATATATATATATATATATATATATATATATATATATATATATATATATATATATTATTGTTACTTAATTCATGTAGGTTAGCGGCCATGATTAATTGCCGTCTGAACTCGATGATAATACTATTGACAACTTCATTATAGTTCTGCTTGTGGCAGGGTGTAGCGAAGACAGCACGATGTTAGCTCCGCCATCTTCTGAAACGGTGAAAAAACATAATCCATACAATTTAATTGATAATGAAATCAAATCAAAGGTGTTTTACTTATAGTTTTATTAATTATATATAATGTACTAATATTACCATATAGTATTACCACGGACTTCCCCATAAACATGTGCATAATTTAACTCTAATAAGCGACCTTAAAGTTGCTTAAACTGTTGCCGATAAAAACTAGGAAATGTGCTAATTCCCCATCCTAGAATTAGTAAATAAACTACTCACGACGCAATGGTTTCATAACAATTAATACAATTATTCTAGATAATTTAACCTGTTTATGCCTTTACAATTTTCGGTTTGGTTTAGGCATATTAATGATAGCCTGTTTCATACTTCTAAACCTATCATCCTACGTATCAATGTATTACACAGCGCTATCAGTAGAAGTGATACGGACAAACAACTGTAAACATTTACCGCGTGCGTTTATTCACCCGAAGTCTCGTTTTTGCACAATCGGGTCAACACAACTAACAGCCTTATAAAGGATAACAGTGATTGACCTTGAGATCCTTGGTTTATTCAAATCTAGAATGGAACAACGTAGTGAAAGACGGAGGAAGCAGCGAATACCTGGACTAGTGCTTTCTTTGTACTATAATGCATAATACTTATTTAAATGCGGAAACATATTTTTTTCGGGTGTGAAACGTCCGAAAAATCTTTATGACAACAGAATTCTTTATAATATGTATATAACTGGATGTCCTTCGTTATTAAAATATTATTCTAATTAAAGTTCATCCATTCGTAATTTAAAATTTGGGTGTGAAACGTCAGGATATGATGCCTATCGGTGTCGTCCATTACCGGCGTGTACTCTCGACCTAGACATCTATTTCTAATCCAGTCTGACATTATATTTCTGACAGATCCGGTGTGTTCTGAACAGCAAGCATAATGGCCATAGTACTTATGGCCCTTTATATCTTCATGGTTATCACATCTAATTTTCGAATAAAACATGTCAACGTATAAACAGTAATAGTGGCCTTTAATAATGTATACAGAACATCATTTGGTATTTTATGGGGGGAGAGTATGTCTGCAATTTATTTCAATAATAATATTGATTCACTTGGGGTGCTGGTTCGCAAAACCTTTAT
Organism: Paralvinella palmiformis; assembly: GCA_025642065.1. Taxonomy (NCBI): domain Eukaryota; kingdom Metazoa; phylum Annelida; class Polychaeta; order Terebellida; family Alvinellidae; genus Paralvinella; species Paralvinella palmiformis. The sequence continues at coordinate 12,423 of JAODUP010001586.1, forward strand.
GGTTTTAAAACACGTTTAGGTGCTATTAGCAATTTGCCAGTACAATGTCTTGTTGGTTTTATTATTGTTCTAGCTCTTGTGCTAGATGGATGAAAATACTAAATTTGTAATTTATTTATAATTTGTTATGTGTATTATATACTTCACAGTATCATAATTCATATCTATATGGAATTTAATATTCTGAAATAAATTAATTTAATTGAATAAGCGGTCATTATTCAATTTCATAGTCCGTGATGGTAATTATAATGGTTTCTAGCCGTTATGTTTCTAGACGTTTCGTTATTAGAAGATATCACTTATAGCAAAGACTGTTTATATTTAAGCTCTCTGCTTATAGTATCCACAAGCACACCAATTCGTAACCAAGTGCATGACACTTCGTACCCATGTTTTCATTAATTAAATACTAAATTATATAACTAACGTTATGATATTTATATATGTTGGTTACGAACTGTTATCCCTTTGGTTACGAAATCGGAATGATACGCCACGGTTTGGTGACGAATCGACCTGGTACCATTAGATCTAGAGATTGGCGGCAATGAACGAATGCTTTTTAGGAGACTGAAACGTGTCTTCAAAGTGACAAAACCGACGTATGTATTGATAGATATACTATATGGCAACATATAGATCACTCTCTAGTGTTATTATAAATTGTTATAGATGTATTTTATTAACTCGGAGATAGGGAATAGATATAGTAGTCATCATAATCATAGGGCGGGGACCGAATTACTAAGATTAATTGCTATTAACTTAATAGCTATTAATAAAAATCGGTAGCTAAAACTGCTACTTAAATTTCGCGCAGTTTTAAAATTCATGTGAAAAATAATATTGCTGATTGATTCAAATTGCCACTTCCTGTCAATAGTTCGTCTGCTACAATGTTTCCGGTAGATTTTAGATTCTTGAATGCTTGACAAATATTGACTTAATGTAAGGAAGGTAGTCATTTTTTCAAAAGTTTCAATTTGTGGCTCATTGGATAGGTCTTGTCATAACTAAGAAGAAAATATATAGTTTAATGGGGCTATTATTATTGAGTAATCGGCTAAAATATGCCCCAAATATCGCCACTTATTTGACAGGTCACAAAAGTCTAATTCCAGAAATGTACCAAGGAAGGTTTATGAACGTCATAACTCACCAAATAATTGTACCACTGACCTGTTTTCATCATTTGTGTAATGTAATATTTATTCATAACACATTAAAATAAATAAATATGTATCAAGTTATTATATTTTACAGAAATAAGGCTGCAAAATAGGCCCAAACACCAATCAGCAAATTTAGACTGTTTATTTCAGGTCGGTCCAAAGTGAGAAATGGTGAAATTTTCAAATTTGTCGTAGAACATCCATTTTTGTTTCATTGTTTAGATAGGTCTTGAAGAGACTAATAAGTAAATATATGACTTGACATAGTTTCCTTACATGTTTTAGGAACTATATACCTCGATAGGGTAGAAAATGACCACTGTAAGGTCCAATGCATACAATATATTTTTAATCCACAGACATAAAAAAACAACTAAAATCGGCATACAGTGAAAAAGAAGTTCAGGCGTTGTGCTGTTATATATTGTATAAAGAAATTAACCACAATACAATATGTTTTATGATTAGAATGTAGTTATATGTACATATTATATGCATGTAAATCATATTACGGTGACAAATGTGATGAATTATTTTTCAAGCGAGACGGACAAATCCAATGGAAAAGACGACGTTGCATTGAATTGATGCAATTTTTATGTTGGAAATAATCCATGGTCTCATTAAGTCATGCATCAATTGTTTTATGTACATCTAACAAATTGAGATGCAAATAATCGCGAACACAATGTAACTTTATCCAAAAATAATTGCCTTTCTGTGTTTATCTTAGGCCGACAAACTTGAACCAAGCAACTTTTTTAAACAGATGTTTAATTCTCTAGTACATCTTAAATATTCACAATTTTAAATCTCTTCTAAAAACATACCTATTTAAAGTGTATGTATTGGGTATTTTTTTAATATATTTTTTGGTTTTACATGTATAGAATATAGTCTCAAAATGATAGAAACGATAGTAAAATAATTTAAAACCCAGTGAATTAACTATAAATAATGTTAGAACGCTCCATATTCTGCTGGATTTACCCCGCGAATTTTGGTGGTAACGAGACCGCCGCTGACGTCACACCTAGAACCCAGTCACATATATGGGAACTTTGCATGCCAACACCTTCTATTATGACCCAACAAATTCGATCGATCTCGCGAATTTACTTAATCTTTAATGGTGTGTCGTGTATAATTGTGATAATACAAAAAAAACTGGACATGCGCTGCATGAATTTCTGAAGGGATAGGGTCTGCAGAGGCAGTAGGTTCGCTCTGTGAGAGTGAAGCGGGGTGACTTCAAGTTGGTTGCTCGAAATTCCCAGAGTGTCGTATGCGAAGCCCATTTTTTGCTGCAGTACTACAGCATGGAAGCCTTGTTGGTGGCAGAATTGTCAGGAGGGGCACTGAAGTGGAAAAAGATTTTGTTGCCCGGCAGTGTCCAGACAGTACAGCTTCAGTGTTGCGCTGTGGGCGGCCAACAGAAAAGATGCAGTCGCACATGACTCTGATCAGCCACCCCTTGACTACATTCAAGGTAGTGTGTCAGACAGCTGTCAAATGTCTGACTGATCGAGGCACTCAACTGACAACACTGAAACCAGTTAAAACCTATACAAAATGTTAGTATTCATGAGCAGTGAGCTCATTCCAGATTCTCAAATTGAAGTGGCTGTTGATCTCAGATCTGCTGTTTTTTTAACCTAATGCATTTATAGTACATCATATACAGTCAGTAGTGATCATGAAGTTGTCTTCGTTGATGCATCAGTGCCATTAAGAATTGTCTAAACTTTGATCATGTCGTTTCTTTCTGTGTGCCAAGCTCGAATATTTATACTGTACTTTTGATTCTGGTATAAATACTACCTAGAAAGTGATGTTGAAGACGACTGTAATTTGTCCATATATTGTTATGGCTATTACAGTTGTAACTATATGGGGATCACAGGCAGCAGTTTTGCTAATAATACATGGGTGATGGGGTACGAGCAATAGAAAAATTATGGATGGTGGGGTAGACTAGAAAATTTATAATTATGGTTAGTTGGTTTTGTGCAAATCTATGTATGGCGATGCGTGGGTGTCAAGAAATTGAACACCGTGTATATTTTATATAGAACCATGAAGAAATGAACCTTATTGGAGATAATGTAACACTAAGTTTAACACAGAAAAATATTGTTTTATTTTTGTCAATATCACCGTGAACTGTAGTGATGTCTGTGCAATAAATGGTTGTGGTATGTCATGGCCAGGGAATGGATTGATAAAATCCAGATATGTCTGAATCTAATGGCGTCAAGACCACAGTGTTTTACCTATTCAGACCTTTTAACCTGATTTTTGAGGCCACACATTCCACTTGGATGCTGCATACTATCATAATTTATCCGAGGAACACTATAATGCCGAAATTGGCAATTCTTCCAGGGGACAATAATTATATCCTTATACTTCGGTTTGTAGGCATACAACAAATCACAAACTAAAACACAATCTAGGATGAATATTATCACAAATGCATACTTCTAGCAAGCTAACAGATCATGCATATAAAATAAATTTATTAGCAAACCTGCAGGAAGTGTATTAATCTAAAAAACAAATTAATTATGGGTGGTTGGGTGTATTAAAAACTTGGATTATGGGTCTAGGTGATGGGGGTAAAAAAAGAGTGCATTTCGCTACCCTCATACAATTATTTCTGGAAGAGCCCTTACAGACTATGCACGATTGCTGATGCAACAACTGGTGATATCTTATGAAGATAGTCCCTTTGGTCTGCGAAACTCAATCACAGAGCTCTGTAAGGAAGCAGCCAGAAGTAATGGCATTTGCTTTCTACCACCCAGACAAAGATGAGGCAGTAACACAACACACCAGTTGCTTTAGCCAGTAGATTGTGGACACTCAGCAGATCATGTTGCATTATGTTTTTATTGTACACTATTAAAAAATCTATTCACTGATGCTATGATTTGTCGTGCAAGTTCATTTTTTGTAATAAAATAAAAAACATGCAGTAATAAACAAACCTGTCAAACTTTTAATATTGTACTGAATGTGACAAACAACAAATGGTTGATATAGAAAATAAGATTTTTAATGGCTCTAAGATTTATACAAATCACATAGTAGATTTCTATGTTGGCCATTTAAATCCAGTGTATTTTCCATCTGGGCTAGGGAATGTTTCCCTGATCTTGTTGACGACACACAAGGGCAGTGCCAGTTGTCATGTGCAACTATACCCCAGCACCATCAGACCAGTTGTCTATAAGCTGTATGCCTGTAAATTCTGACAAAAAATACATTTCTCTGTTACTGTCAATAAACTGTTAATGTGAACATTTATTGCAACATGTACTGTATTACGGATATTTGGATTAGGTTTATGTATGATATTTATATCATGACTATGTCATGTTACTAAGGATTCAGTTATGCAAATAAAGTTTCTTTTAAAGATATTGCAATGTATAATTAGTTTGACTCACTCATATTGTGGGAACTCGGTTGATGGCGATACTGCAAGTAAGCAATATCCAGGTAGTTGGCCACAAATCCTGGGTGTTACGTCATGCATGTGAAGGTTGTCTCAGGGTAACCCTCCATCTTTTCAATGATCCTGGCACTCTCTTTGATAACAGAATCGTTCAATATCTGTGCCCGTCACCAAACACTCTGAACATTTACACCTACAAAATATCAAGAGACCAATATAACTACCACAGAACAGACCTACAATATGGCTACATCATTACAAATATACAAAAACCAAGCATGATGCGCATCATATTATTTGGGGTGTTGAAATATCTATAGACTATAGGCCTACTCTACTGCCTACTGTCAGTACTGAGTACAATCATAACAATGACAACTGAGCTGTCAAGTTGCGAGTCGCCACTTACGGGAACTTATTATCGTCCGGTTAACGGTTCTTTTCTGTTACGTATTTACAACATAAAGATTGATCATGACATACTAGATACACGAGTGATGGCTGTTAACCATTTTAAAGAGACTTAGAGTATAATAGATGTGTATAACTGAATGAACCGATACGTGTTTCCAACTCCGAACTTGGTTGTGTCGACGAACAAGCCTGCTGCCGTTAGCAGTCTCCAACAATTTCGGCTCGTTTCCGTCACATTGTTTCTTCTTCGGCTCATGTTGGTAACCCAAGACTGTTGTGTGAGTGATGAACTGTTCTTCTTACTAATCCACATCAGATCAAATAGTATAGTCGTCCAAAGATTCAGATAAATTGGACATTATGGTGGATTAACAGTGAGATTTTGTGGTTTATTGGAATGAACTACATCACAGCGTACTTCGGGTGTTTCCGGAGAGATGTTAGGTGTTTCCGTAAAAACTGGTGATTTTTTATTTAATTTATCGTTTTTTAATTAGATAACAGTTACTATCGCGAATTATATTGATGGATTGGGGAACAACTAAAGAGACTGAATCTGTTCCCAAAAGTCGAGTTTTTGCCGATACACACCCTTTAAGGTCACTTCCACAGATAAATAATGACTTATCTTTAAATCTCTTATATGGTTTTTACTGACATTTTATTTGTGGTATTATTATATTACATATTATTTGTACAGCACCTTTGAATGGCTCCTGCTAGTAAGGGCGCTTTATTAAATGTACATTATTATTATTATTACCCATAGATGGTACTTTTGGATTTATGTTTCTGCACCATTGACTAGGCACATTGCTAAAATACAAGCTTCACATGTTTTGTCTTAAATCATTAATGCAAAATTGGCTGAACATTATAGCAATTACAGCAACCTGTGTATTTATTGTCTTACTTTGGGGTCACTGATATAGCATTGAAATATCATCAAAGCTGCAAGTATCAACTTTGGTACATAATAATTAATATTTGGGATGTCACTGTACAATGCATTTGGATACCTCCTGCTAGTAAAGGGTATATGAGGTTATTAGGTGCAGCTGGTACTTTGTTGAGATGGTGTAAGATTTGACAGCACCATATGTGGTCATATATTCCAGCATTAACATTTCAATAGTTTAGGAATTTATTTGGAAGTTTAGTTGTCATGATTTAAATTTTGTTAAATGCTATGTAGTACCTTCATTTGTCTTAATTAATTTAATTTGACCAGCACTTAGGATGGACAGAATACTTATTCCATATTTTTATCATTTCAGTCTCCACTCTGTGACTATGTCACGTGGAATGCCGAAGCTGGATCTGAATCAGATGTGCTTCTCTGATCTATAGAATTTCTTCTCAACTTAAGTAGGTTTCGACTAAAATGTTGTTTCTTATCGGCCTCAGAAGGAGTATAAAATGTGATGATGACAATGGGACATGGGACAGATCCAATTACAAAGTTTTATATTGTGTCTATTTGCTTCTTTGGTCTGGCAAGGTTTTCTCCACCGAATATGCCATATATTCTAAAATCTAAATCCATGGAGAAGCTATAAATTACAGACCATATGCATTTCCCTCATTTGAGGTTGCTAGTTATGTTAAAAACTGCCATTTTGGCCATTATTATTATTATATTACTGGCAGTTACCTTTTAGAATTGTCTAAGGTGGATGATTCTCAATCCTCATTTCAGTTGTAGTTTCGACTCATTTTTATGTTACATATTTTAAACATTTTCAGCCATTAATCCCGAACAAAAATTATATGGTTACATATATTAATGCAGTATAGAATGGTCAAGGGTTATATATAATATTTATAAAAGTTAACCCTGTAGATTGATCACAATTATAAGCTGCACCGGCACTGAAATTATGTTAACACAATCTACGTTACAATCTGCAATGGGACATCGAGTTTCAAAATGGAAACAAAATACATTTTTTTTTGTTATCTTTGATGGAGGATGACAGTTGTTAGAAATTTTAATAGTGAAATGGGCAATAATGTTACGAGCTGTTTCTGCTTTGGAAGTGATACTGATTGGGTTTACATTATCTTTAATTGGTAGTCAGATATACTGTTATTTGTTTAGCTCTGTTGATTATTGTTCCCTGTAATTTTGTATTTCTACGTTTTATTGCTTTTCTTTATATCTGGTTTCTTGTCAGATATTTATCAGCGAGGTATGATAACGGACAAACAAGTGTTGTTGAAAAGCCTTAGGTGAGAACATACATCGGGTGAGCTCGAGTACAACAGGTCTGTGTTCCTCGTCATTGGTATCATCTTTAGGTCGGTGATCAGTTTGTTCTTTGCCTAGTTCAATTTAGTGATAAAAACTGCATCCTTTCCTTCTTAATACGAAAGGTAGATAGTTTGTTTAATTGGAGGTATGTCTTTATGTGTGTATTTAGTCCATTTGCCGCTCCTATGGATTAGTTGTTAGAATAACAAGATTTACTTGACAATAAATTACTCATTTATCATTGACTGTGAATATGTGTCTATGTACACTATTTCTGTGACATTGTCATGGAAATCAGTAAATATTTTAAAGCAAATACGTTTTTTGGTAATGACGCTATTGCCTAATTGGCATAAAAAAAATATGCATTTTATAACTATTACTCGTTATCTTTATCACAATCCTTGACCATGAAAATGTGATATTATCAGAGATGTTGAAGAAAATGGGTTTTGCGATAATGGCGGTGGCTAATTTGCATATTCAAAATAAATATACTGTACTCATGCGAATAAGGACCCCAGCTGCTATTGTTTTTGATGACTGCTTCCCTCCGGTGGCTATTCAAGCATGCCCTTATTCAAGCAGAGGCTCTTATCGTTTTTAAGACATGTTGGTGTCTGATATAAATGATTATTGTACTGAAAATATTGTTCATCCATCCAAAAATGTGCCAACGTATTGTACAAAATTTGCATTTTTATTAAAAGATAATAATAGCAAGAATTTGCACAACATTTATAGTAGTGTTCATACACAACATATTTATAAATCAGCCAAGGGGATGTTGTCCTCGGGATCTGAATGGCTTGTTCCAGCAGATGTCTGGAGGTTGTAGAAGGCCAGTGCAGCCCCCAGAAATCACTGCTATGTCAGTCTTTAGCTTTGTTAGAACACGCTTAGTGGAGTCCTGAATGTGACACCTGTAGTCATCCCAGCACAGAAGATGACGAGAGAATGCCATCATTCCCCAGACTTTCTTCAGCCACTCTTGTGTTAGGTTCTCCTTCATCCAGCCATTTTTACTGTGTACACACACGACACCAGTGATTTTGTCCAGGTACTTGTCTCTGCGCTTGCCCTTGAAAACAATGAATGGTGGTAGCTTTGTCTCGTCAGCTTTGGCAGCTAGAATGACCATCACCAGCGACATTTCATGACCGGTGGTCTTGAAGGAGGATTGACTTTTTACCAATAAAATCCAGCATTGTGTCAGCCTCCATGTCGAGCCACCCTAGTGTTTCATCCATGGTGCTGATCATGTTGAGTAGAAAGTTCTTTTTAAGACGGAGATTGCGCACATACATGAGATATGACGTTAGCTTGGGAGCAGCAATCTCTGGCACCTGCTGACTCTCTGTGGTCCTGCGTTGTAGAGTGATCATGTTGCGTCAGAAAAAGTTACTTCTCTCTTCACCATCTTATGCGTAACACGAAGCCTCTGCGATCTCTGTTTCTCGATGAAAGCATAAAGTTCTTGTTCAAGGATCTCAGACAGGGGTCTGCGACCACCACCATCAAGGCGTTTACGATTGCCCTGTTTTGGCCAAGAAGCTGTGCTTTTCAGCTTCTCACTCTGTTTACACCACTCTCTTATTGGTTTTGAAGTCCAAGGAGTAGCTGTGTAGTTTGCGTCTTTGGTTAATCAGAAGCTGTATCATGAGAGTTGTCATGTTTGCGCTTGTTGTTATTTTCATCTGCCATGATTGAGAATCTCGAATTAATGATAAAAATTTGATATTTATACAGTTATTTGACACCTTTTCAACGGTGCCCAGAGATATGGCTTCTTTGTCTATCCCCCAATCAGTATGTTAATCACTCTGTGATTTGGTTAATCTCGTCACACGACAGTGTGTGAGAGGCCCATCATCCAATCAAGCAGACAACACCACACCGTCAATAGGAAGTATCATTGGTCTGAAGAAGCTAATTACACCCAGACATCAACTGATGTTATGTAACTAATGGCTTCGTTTGACCCTTTAATCTGCTTATAATTGACATGTTGATCCCTTGACATGCCTGCTTGTTTTGGCGTGCATTTCTTCTCGAAAAAAGACATCGGGTTAAAACAATCTAGGCTTCCCATACTTACAGTGATCATTTATACTTACGGTGATCATTTGACCCTCAATAATGGTGTAGATTACAGAGAAAAAAACAAAGACGATTGATCAATTAGAAACACAATTTTTCTTGTAACTGATGAGCAACTGACAATTTATGCGATGGAATTAGTTTTGTGCATGATTATTTTCGCCGAGAATTTTCCATAATACCAGTATAAATTAACTGACATGAACATCAATGGCAAGTATGCTGCTGACGTGTGAATAGAACGTGGGCCATGATAAATGAATCTATACTAGAGTATTCGTACATGTGTATCTTCGTTTGTTTTCTTCGAGGAAATCAAACAGGGCACTTATTTATTTCAAATCATATTTACCCCCGGCCCCTGTTCAAGCATGCCCCTGTTCAAGCAATGGCCCTTATTTGCGTGAGTACGGTATATGCTAATAGTTTCTAATAGTGTTTATCCTAATCATTGACCTTGAAAATATAGGTATGGACACAATTTTTGTGACAGTATCATGCATTCTTTCAACGATATTGAATAAAATAGATTTTTTGATAATGGAGGAACTAATTTGCATATAAATTTTTTCCCAGTGTTGTTGGAATGACAACCCAACTGAACTTCATTGATGACAAATCTACCATAAAACCTTTTACTATAAAAACTCCTAGGTTCACAAAATGGCAAATGGACTAATTTCTTTGTTAACTAACCTAGTAAAGGTCAGTCTCCATTTTAATGATATTATATTTGTCACATGCTTTTCGAATGGTTCCAATGCTAATCTGGAAGTATATGACAAGATTGGTTATAATTTTTGCATAAATTGTCAGCAAATCATTACTAAGATTTATTTGACATCAACAATGTAGTTCTAATTAAATTATCATTGTGATAGCAGTATACAGCTGGATGGGTACACACAATTGTCACATGGGTATGTATGAGTCTAATACATTCACCTAAATTACACATATTAACTATACAAGATAAACAATAATATGAATTTTAATTTGAAAAAACTCAACTCATAAACGTATAAAGAATATACTGATTTGAACAAATTCACACTCGATCACTCTCAACGGCTTAATCAAAACAAATAACAAATAAACATAGCGTCTCCAACTTATTATTAAATCTTACTTTAATCTTTTGAACACTGTCTATGAAGATAGACCACTAAACAGTTATTGTCACATATGTATCGCCAAACGTATAACGCTTACTGCACCATTAATTTTTGGTAACGTACATCCAGAATAACTCTAGACAGTCCTCACTGCAGATCCTCCATCTGTAGCATCCACATCACACAATATGTTGCGTGTCTCCAACACAACTTCTAAGTTTAAAATGTCTCTCCAACAGGATACACCAAACTCCTGTTTTAGACTTGCCAAATGTCTCTCTAACAGGATACAACCAACTCTTGTTTTGGACTCACCAACTGGGATCCCATCGCCAGTCGATTCTGACAGTATCATCACTGTCTCCAAGCAGATCTTTTTTCAACTCTCTAACAGGATACAACGATTCCTGTTTTAGATTCACTAACTGTGATTCCATCGCCAGTTCAGTCGATTCTGACAGTATCGCCACTGTCCCCAAGCAGATCTGTTTTCAACACGTACTTTTCTCGCTTTTTATAGCCACCAATCGTCTCTTTAAAAGGTCTGCATGCACGATAACTTCTACACACACATATACACACAAATTAACATTTTAAAATATGAACGAGAAACCGTCCTTACAAAGCAACAAACCATAACATTATTCTTAAATGTAATACGAATGACCAACCGTTTCTCAGAATGCAACAAAACATAATATTATTTAAATTGGCCGCATATAACAATCCGGCCAAAGAAACATGTAACAGGCCACGTAATTATCTTACACACTAATCTTACACACTTATTCCCCATACACTCACCAAACCAAAACTAAAAACACCAACAATTGTGTGACAACTCTACACTAAGAACATCATCTGGACATGAAATACTGACTGTGGTCAACTGGTTGTGTCGGGTTCTAGATTTTTCGCCGAACTCGACGGCAATTGATCTTCATGTAAAGAAGTTCATCTTTGATGCATTACTTGCTGCAAATAATTGATAGTCTCTTTTACCTGATTTATTAATCACCTTCCTTCCCATTAACATATTTCCCATATCTAATCATATGAGACCAAATATTGATGTTGGATCAACTAGGCAGATTTCCGAGATTTTGTGTCCATCTTGATTTATGGAGTTTCGTGGTAGATGACGTTATGATTATTGTATTTGTTGTACCTGATTTTTATTGTATTTTTTGTTGTAACTATCATATTGTTGTCACTGTATATTTAATTAATCAATGTTGATACTTGATTACATTTAATAATACCTGGGAGTGAAATGACTGATTGTCATAAGAATACCGCATGAATATAAAATATAAGCCATTAAAATTATACATAGTTTTATATTTTATCAGTTTGTATATTTTCTGTTAATGATCAATTCACAAGGGCCAGACAAATCGGGCTAGTGAGTAGTCTAAAACACTAGCCTGGTTGGGCTACTGCCATTTTGAGCCAAGATATGTGGTAGTCTCAAGTTTGTTTTCTTTAGAATGATTTTTTGCCGTTTTGGAACTCTTCGCTGTGAAAGAAATGCACGGAAATTCTTGGTTTTATCAATTTAGTCCCATCAAGAACAGTGTTAATATTATATATTATATTATATCCCATCATGTGTATGCAAATGCCTTAGAATACTATACAAATGCGTTCATTAGAATTATATCTGCCCTTAGAAAAAATATCATAGTTTAAATCATCCTTGCTGATACATCACCAACCATTGCTTAAAAGCACTGTTCCCGATTGTAGGCTGAATTTTGGACAGATTTGCAGCAGAAAATGGGTTATGATAAATGCCAAATGTTTAGAAACCGATAGTTTCTTGATCTGAAATAATGCCAAATACTTGTATTATTATATACACTTGTATTACTATCACTTAATATTATGATGCAGTCCCTGACTTATGCTACTTGTACACCTTCCCCAAGTTTAAATTAAATAACAACTTCCAACCGTTGATTATTAAAATTGTCTTTGTCCCCTCTACTCTTTGCCGCTGGTCTAGCTGTCACACCACCGCTTGGTTCCGTTAAACACAACTGTTATAATATGGGTTTGAATCTGAACGAATACCTGGACTTGTCCCACACAGCAAGCCTACTAGCTGCTCCTGGCAGTAGGGCTCTAGGTGTTCTCACTTATAAGTACTACAAGATGAAAGGTATGTGCTTTGAAACGCACAAAACCTATTCGATATATGTGTGCTGTAGAATTTATTTAGTGAATACTTTGCTGATATCCACCTTTTGTTGTACTCCAAGCTATTCCGTTTTGTTGATTCCATTCTGTATCAAAATGAAATGTTTTTTACAGCCCTTGTAAATGTACTACAGAAACAATCCACATACATACATTCCAATATAAACCCATAGAAATTTTGGGACACTGCACAACAAATATTTTCCACTGAAATCCAGATATAGCCTGATCCAAATATATGAAATTGAATAATCAGAACCTTAGATTGTAGAGTGATAACCCCATAAATAATGCCAGTGGCTACTCATACGTTTAGACTCGGAGTTTAAAAATATGTTAGCCATCATGCACACATGCATGTTTTTATTTCCGGTGACCCGAGTTGTAGTTTTAATGGCATTAGTCCATTGACTTGAAATAATTTCAGGTCAATGCATTAGTGTAAACGTACATGAGTTTTCGCGTGTGCATGTGCATATACACAAGTTCTACTCTTAGACTTTAAACTTAACGGTATTGGAAATTTGTAACCGCTTAATTGATTAAAGCTGTACAGTAGTCTAATGACACTGATTCTGGCTACAACCAGACAACACACGGTTGACAGCATTGTCGTATCATTTAGACCTATCATTGCATCAGTGGGGCCCAGCTGTCTCTTAAGCAGGGCCGACCTGTCTCATAACGGGGGGGGGGATTTGGCCCCGGTTTGAGTTGTCACTTGTACTGAGCTGTCTAGCAACCAAGCTAGTCTAGATCGCTAGACTCAAATTCAAAATAATATTTTAAAATATATATAATTGTCAACGTTAAGTTAAGTTTTTCAAAATCTACTTCAATATTGTTAGAAAAGTTATGCTCGATAATATATTATGGTTAACTCTAATAAAGAAATTACCTTGAAAATGCACATTTGAAAACAACCGCCATAAAAACCCAAACTGAGTTAGCTACATTAAAATATTTATTTTCGTACGCGTCTTCAAAATTTCAGAGTTCCATAGATCTATAGAACCAACTGACTCCTGAATAATGAATTAAAATATGTTATAAATAATAACCACATTTTTATAATGATATCGTATTTAGCAAGATGAAATAATTAAAATATTAGAAAATACAATCGGCCAAGCCAGCTCCATCTATGCATCTGTACCTGTACATAGAACCTATCATAACTGCTGTTCATAGATCATGTTTCTAGTACATCATGATGGAAATTTGTTGCTATCGGTATAGCTAAATAATCAAAGAAAAGTTATTAAGTAATGTTACAGTGACATTATTAAACGTTCGAAGATTTATAAGTAAATCGCCAGATTTTCTAGTGAAACATAATTAAATTAAACAGATCATGAATACCAAATAGTATAACTTTCTCATGATTAGCAGAAAAATGAATGTTTTACAAAAAAACGTCACAGTGACGTCAGGCTAACGTTATTAGCTAAGATCCTCTGAAAATAATGTTTTGTGTGTAATATATGCTGCTATAGCATTTTGTGTCTGGCGTAAATATCTTATATTAATCTATATAATGTGTTATAATATCAGTATAATATCTGTATAACGTTATAATATACAGTAACCGACTACTAACGTCAGCTTGATGTTATTTAACATTATGAGTTAGCTGGGCTCTCACATGCCTGAAAAGTGAAATTCAATGTCATCAGACCCACCCGCTGCATGAAACATTGCCAAAAACATAAAATTCCCTCTTATATTTTCCACTAACATATATACTGTTGATCAGCATCAAAATCCTCAAAAAGGTATATAAATTCAGATTCAAAATAAAGAAGTAAACATTTGGATCAAAATGTTCATTTTACTACAAATATCCTTCCTCCCTTCAAATCGGGCAATACCATTGTTGATAAATGTCAGCAAACTCTGATTATCCAATGAGAATGATGGAAACCGATCACGTGACCACAATTTCAAGTCTATGGATCAACACCCCTCCACACAGTTCACAGTAGATTCACCCGATCTGGCACGCTAATTCGGCGGGTTTCAAAATTTGCCGGTGCCGGTGTAACGCAATAAAATGCACCCTGCAATATAATGCGCCAACTCTGATCTTTAAGGTGGGGGCCATCCCATCCCTGCTACAAAATTCACCAATTGAGGGGGCATAATGTGGCAGCGATAAATTGCCCCCCGCCATATATTGAACCCTGTGCCTGTATGGCTGGCTTAATTGCAATAAAGACTGCTGCTTAAAAGGACTATGTTGTTTTGTGTAAGATGACATTTATTACAAACATATTTTATGTCTTCGATAATGACATAATGACCGAAGTATTAATGTTTCTTACTACACGTGGACCAATGTATCAATATTTACACCTAAATGCAGACCGTTTTATCAATATTGATCAGTACACATCGACCATTATATCACTATATGTTGGTACATCGCAGTACCATTATTGCAGGGTATGTCGGACGAGAGGCTTCCTCTGCCGTTTTTTTTGTGGATGGGAAAAGGGTAAGTTGTCCACTCTCCAGACACTCCATGAAATGTCTGTACATCTGTGGCTGCTGGAACCTGTACTCTTCTGGCTTTAGACCATGGCAAAGAGCAGTGAGGTAGGACACGGCAAAGAGTCCGCAGTCTACCGAGCCTTTCTGTTGAGTGACTTCCGTTGTGATATATTCCTGTACGTCACCGTCAAATACATTCTGGATCACTTGGCAAATGTCGGAGTTCATCTGGTTGCGAGTGGCTGGTAGGAGGCTGTCATATATATAGCGTTCGTTTCCTGTCATGGCTGCGGCGATCCAGTGTTGTCTGACGTCCTGGTGGATGAACTGGATGCTCTCAACTGTTATGGATATATTCTCACACAAGTTCATGTAGTTGATGATGAGAGTAGAATGTAGGCCATTGATTTTGGATAATTTGCGCCTTAGAAGTGATAAAGCAGTGTCCATGAATTTGTCGTTGAGCTCTTGTCCATTTTGTAGAAGGTCCTTGTCCCCCTGATTGAGGTGTAGTGTCGCCCGCGATGAGTGTGCTGCTGTTGTTGTTGATATCGATGCGTCGTTTTTTCGGAGGTGAGGTTGGGTCGTCAGGAGGCGTCTTCTTGGAGGTGATGGGCTCTGTTGATGTAAGCTCTGTGTGACTGTCGCCAGGAGACGTGCTGTTCGAAGTGCCAGTGTCCCTATGGTAAACCTTGAATCTCATTGAGTTGCATGTCTTGGCCATTACTTTCTGTGTTTTCAGATTTTTCAGGCAGTAGACACCGAGGCCCAGTTCCTTCATGATCTTGTACGGGCCAGAGTAGTGCGCCTCCATTTTTCCACCCATTCGCCCTTTTCTCTTCACGTTCTTGAGTAGAACTACAGTTCTGATGGCGTAGGAGGGCACGAGGTGACGCTTATCGAAGTTGTTTTTATGGACGTGCTTGTGCTCTTGCGATGTTCTTGGACACCGCCGCCTTGATTTTCTCTTTGACTTCCTTCATGGCAGTGGCATAACGAGTGGACACGTCGGCGTCGTGGAACACTGGTAGTGTGTCCTCCTGTATGTCATAAAAAGAACAATATTATACAATAAATAATAACATGTATGTGGTTGTACAACATTTTGAACTTGGCACATATAATTTCTATGTCTAGGCCTACTACCAGATAAGCCTAAAGCATATATTATTCCTGCAAATACTTTCAACTAAATCAGTGAACAATAGTTTAAGAAACATCTGAGTTTGTATACTGTAGTTATGCTGTTATACTGTTATGCGGTTCGGTGTGTTTTTTCTAGCTAAGATTAATGGTGCGACCCATGGGTCCTGAACGTCTAAAAGTATAACCTGTGACTCGTTGCTGTCGCAGCGATGTTCTACGTCAACGGGTAGTCGCGGTTCCTGGTGAAGGACCAGGAAGTACGGCGACATTTCCGTAGACTCGTGTCGTGTGGCTCTGTATGGCGACGTGATCGGGCTCCAGGTGGTCATCCCAGTCATCTTGAGTGTCGGGGTGGATGACCTTCCTGCAAAACAGTTAATAATTCATCTAGGATCATTCCAATAATAAAATGCTACATAAATGCTGCACATAGCAACAGTTTAGTACATAATTAGACAGGTGCATAAGCATGGTTATTTATGGTGACAAGTTGTTACAGTTATAGTGTTAATAATGTACTTACCTGAGAGCTGTTTGTAACGTCTGGTTCCATCTCTCGTCCAAACCATTCGTCATCGGGTGGTACGCCGTAAATATTCTCTTGCTGATACCCATCAAGCTACAGAGTTTATTGTTCACCTGTAAATATGTTTATTTTAGTCGTCATGGATACATAGTAAAGTTATGTAGTAGGACAGAGAACAGAATATGAAAGTATATAGTCAGTATCATATATATGTATGTTCAATCAGGACGTTCATTTTAATTTTCGAAGAATTAAATCCTAACAAATAATCAATATGACCCTACCTGATTGACGAACTCCGTGCCTTGATTATGTTTGTTTTAGCGCCAATGCAAGACAAACACAGTATTTTGATACAAGCACAAAAAATGGACATAATGTTAAGCCATCATCACTTTTTTAAGGGGCGACAAATATTTATGTTAATTTCGTATTAATAGTTCAATAATGAATAGGATATACCAATTGGCAACAAAGTCTTGGGCAACGTTATCTTCAGCTATATTGTACCTTTATACACTTCGATCGCTAATAGCAATTAAGCCTATAGTGTAAACACGGGATGCAAAATGTGGCAAGTCAGCTGAAACATAATCCACCCAGGGCATGTTATCGCAAACGCCTTACTATATTATGTCCTCCTAATACATATTATAGAGAGTGCATTATTTAGCGCTACACCGGCGTGTTTAA
>JAODUP010001586.1:32500-60230 GCA_025642065.1 Paralvinella palmiformis
TGCTTGGAGTTCCCCATCATCCCACCACTCCTTGGTGCACCACAGGAAGTAAACATTTCCAATAAAATCGTCAAATGAATATGTCATCAATGTGATGGGATAGGGAAATACCAGGTTCTCTAGATGTGCTTTCACCTTCCTTCCATCTGAGGGTAAATATGTATCCAACACAGAACCTGATAATTTGCCATGGAACCTAAGATTTCCGTCAGTGGATGCTTGGTATCTTCATCCGCAATTGTCATGGGACTGAGACACCACTGGTCTTTTAGACTTCTTACAGGCACTTGACTGGCATTGTTTTTGACACTTCGATCAAGCTGAGACTGCATCTGTTTCAAATACTGTTCTATAGGATCTTAAAGTGCTGACAACTCCTTGCGTACGATTTGATGTTTTGGACTTTGTAGCCAGGGCAGGGCATCAGTAACATGGTGCCCAATGTGTAATTGTGGTCTGAAAGTATCCTGGCATGAAGAACTGTTATTTCTTCTTTTGTGATTTGTGGTCCTGGAAATTCTGGAACTGGCTGAATACTTTTGGTATGCGACATGACCTGTCCTCAAACTGTTTGTGGTGTGGATCTATTGTACCACAAAATATTTCTTATCTGTGAGAGTAATCTTTGGAAGGATTGAATTCTGGTGTGGAAACCAAACATCCCAAGCTTTAAGTTGATGTCGTACCTCATTACACAACCGACCCTTGCTGTTAGCAATTGATCTACAAGAAACAACAGTCATAATAGACTAGACACTGAACAAAGTTAGTATTTTCAAACAAAATCATTTCACATTTTATTTTAAGGCCTGATTGATCAAAGTCTTATATATCAGTAGACGTTGTATTTCACTGTTTTTATATTTGTCAAATATTTTTTGGATGTTTATTTATTGGGTATAAATGTTATTACAATCGGTTAAATAACATTCCCATGGTATATATGAATGTGTCTCCTTTTTTGCTTTGTTATTTAATGGACTGCCGCCATACCCACACCCCAATCTAAATAATAAATGACTGTTCCCTAAGAAAAATACATTCAATATGGAATTCCCTTATAGGTAGCCTTGACAATATATAATTCATTATGTGGTGGGGAAATCCCGGGCATATCATGTTTCACAAAATTTTACTTATTTCCCAAATATTTATTTAATGACATTTATTTATTGCACTTCTATAGGATAATTGTAAGCAAAAACTACTAGTCAACAATGAGAATTGAGAAACATTTAGTTGTTACCAAAGATATAAAGTGCCGAACTCACCTAATTTTTTTGGACATTCAAACTCTGCGGGAAAGGAAAAGTGCGTGAAAGAAACACGCACATTGATGGGTATCCCCAGTGACGTCATTGATGTGTCTTCCTTGTTTACATCAGAGAAGCTTTTTCTTGCTCAAATTGCGTGAAAGGTGTCTGTTGTTGCACAAACCATCATGGAATATATGTATTTTATATTAATATTCAAATATTTACATTAATATCAGAGTCATGTGGTGTGCCCGACAATACACCACTGCCCGACATTTGACGGATTTCCCCTATGTGATTTCTTTTGCCCTTGTTTTATATAAGTATAAAACAACTATAATTAATAATTAAATTTTAAATTTTTGGTAGTATGTTTTTTATATTAATATTTCCGAAAAGAATTAGACTAATTCTTTTTCTTCAGATCACAACTATATTATAATAAATGACCCATGCTTATATTCCCTCAGCCCAACCTGGAAACTGTGATATATGCATGCATGTTTATTTTCATACAAATAATACAAATAAACTAAAATTAACTACCAAATATGGAAAATAATTTAAAACTTAATATTTAAAACAATTTAATGCAAAATGAATGAGCATTCCCTCATACCAGGGTTCCACATATTATATACATATTTAATAACATATATGGTGCAGATTTATACTGGCATGATTATCTAGCTGTTTATCATTAACATCACCAACTCATAACATATAGTTGGCCAAATTAATTTCTGGCATCCCTATTACATGTATCTGATTATCAAAAATGTATATATGGCACTTTTTGTTTTCACATGATACAGACTGTTCCTGTTCCCAAGCAAAACATTGATTGTGAAAAAAGGGAGCAGTGGCCATGGAACTTGAACAGAGGGGATGAACTATATTCCTACAAATTCAAAAAAAAACATCCAAATCACATCGTGTCTGCTCTCTACAATTCATCGACAATTTAGGACGTGGAGTTAACAAATGCCAAAGGCATCGAGACAGAGAACAATGTCTTCTCAAAAGAAGAAAGGTCCCTTGCTCATATTCATTGCATAATCTGTGGTAAAGGCCATGTGCTGTCTTCATCTTCAGATATGTACTAATACCGATGAAGTATAGACTGGGCCAGTTAACACAAGCAGATTCTCCCAGCCAATCCATCTCCTTCAATGTAAAGGAGTCTGGGAATATGGTGCCATCCTGCATTCTCAACAGTTCCTTGTATTCATTGAGATTTGCCCTCATGGACTGCTCCATAGATCAACCTGAATGTCAGAATCCCAGGCAAAAAGAACTCAGAATTTGTAAACAACAAATGCACATCCTTGAATATCAATTTTTGGGGACTAATTATGTCATTATAATTTTGGTACAGATATTTTTCTTATATACACTTGCCGTCTTATTTGGATAGGTGGCTGGTGTCAACCCAACTTAACCCAGTGATTGTTGGATTTCCCTCACCCAGGATCCCCAGTACCCACTCATCCTCCTCAATTGATAATTTTAACGATGTCAAAATACAAAAGTTAATTAGTATCCACTGAATATTTTATATTAGTCAGTGTGGAGAAGCATTAATCTATGGACTGTTAACTTTGAGTTAATGATTAATGCTTATAACTGGCATTCCCTGTATACATATTCAGTTATATTTAATATCTTGCTATTTCTAGGATTGTTTTTACTTAGTTATGTAGTTAGGTGTATACAAATTGATTATATCACAAATAATTAATCATGTTCATGAAATATACTGGTTCCTGTATATCTAATACTGTGGATATCTGCATAATGATCCACTTATTTTACTGGTTAGTCATTTCAAAATGTTTGTTTACATTAAAATTTCTTAATGTCTAAGAATTAATTTTCTATTCTGCCTGAAGGTTTCAGAGAAAATAACATGTACATGTACCTGTCTTCATCATCTCCATCTTGTGAAATGCAAGTTTGTGGGTTGACCTGCTCTTCAGATCAACCCACTTGTCTTTGACTTGTTTTTGTGACCAGCTACCATGACCACATCTGTTGACACTGTTAGTCACACTAGCTCATGCCATTTGTTTGTCCTTTTCAGTCCAGAAAAATATAAAGTACAACGTTGAAGATTAAAACGTGTTATGGTAGATGAAGGTATGGTCAACATTATAAAATCGAACTCATATGCTTTATATATATATATATATATATATATATATATATATATATATATATATTCCAACTATAGTGCTACACTCAAATATATTGTATATTATTCACATGTAAATAAATACCTACCTACCTATTAATAATTTTATTCCATTCATAAATGTTGACAAATATATTTTACAAATGATCATGAATATATCTTACTGTTGGACCAAATCTGTGTTTGTTCAGTATAGGATGATCTTTAATTACTGGCAAAAGAACAAACCGCTCCTCCCTGGTTCAATTGCTGGACCGTTTCTTGAGTTGAGAACTGCAAAGAACAGTAGAGTAGATTTTATTTCCAACAGTAACACTATAAAACAAAAATCCATCAGGCATATTGATAATAAGGCATCGATGAAAATTATAATTGTTCTGGCAGGAGTGTGGTCTGAGTCAGGGATATTTTTAATATTAAAAAAAAAATACAAATAAAGACCAAACAATAAAACAAAAACATACTAAGCTCAGTAGAATCATCACCGTTGCCCAAATTACCTTATCCAGTGCAGAAAATGTATAGTCTGTATACCCTGTAGCATAGGCTTCAGTGATGTTTAAAGTCAGATACAATTACCCAAACTATCAAATATGACAATTAGCAAACAGTTGATAGTCACAGGAACCTTGAATAAATCAAATTCCCAACAGGGACAATCATTCAGTTCTTCTGTGGCAACATATAGGGATCGACATTTGCCTGATTTGGATCTTGTTGATCTGATCGGATATATATTATTATTAGGTAAATTTCAGCACAGTATACACATGAAATAAGTAACTGCTTTATAAGATACATAACAATAATAATGATATCAGAGACATAATAATAACATAGATTCATTTAAGCTTGCCATTTTCAACGTCGTCTGCTACAAAATTAGTAAAACACACACAAAATTCTGTTGTAAGCATAAATGAAAACCGTTGCAACGCCTGTGAGAACTCGTCAAATCCGCCACAAGGTCTTGGTAGTTTGCGGGAAACTAACATTTATCGCAACTATGTTTTCCCAATTGCAATATTGCAACTTGTTCGAGAATACTGTTCCTGTGTTATAATAATAGCTATATGTTTCCTCAACGAGATTGAAGTCAAATATTCAGGTTTTGTGGCATCACACTCTTGTGAGAACTTATGTTGGACATCACTACTCCTTAAGAGAGTTTTGCTCTCCCCTGGCCTTGGGAACTGATAGAGATTGTTGGTGTCAATTTTTTCAATAGTATTTCCACCTTACTACCTATTTTGCCCCAAGTTTATATTCTTTTTTCTAGTTTTGGTAAACTTCCGTTCAAATGGTGACAGAGAGGGCTCAATTTCTTCTTGTACAGCGACATTTTGTTCAAGACTGTTATTATAACTTACTCTTTTTAATTATTCCATTTCGCCCCCTCTGTGCCTGATAAAGAGTGTTATTTTGGGTCAGTATAACTTCTGAGAGATCTCTGCATGTTTTTTCATTTGGTTTTTGTTTTAAGCTGGCCCAAAACTAAAGTTTTCCATCGTAGGTCATTGCTCAACAGCTTGACATCTTGTGATAAGGGTATTCATTTCAGCTTGCTATAAGTGCTATCGCCAAGTGTTGTCAAAGCTTGGTGAGAAACCTCTGTACTCCATTCAATGTCACAAAGTTGATAAAAATCATCAACTTGAGTCTGCAGTGCTTCACACTTTAAGAACCGGGCACATTTTGTTCAAAGAATGGCCTAATTTTAGCGCCAAAGAAGGGGTGGTGTATTTACAAGTTTCTGCATTATACGCACTCACCGATTTTACTATAGTGACGACTAGCTTGAATTTGTTTGGGTTGATACAGTCTTCCAATGACTGTATTGATGAATCAAACTCTCTCACTTTTAAGAACAGCCGACTTAGTTCCCTTAACCTTTGCTTAATGTACTGGCATTGATGAAGCTATTTTCTACTTTCACGAATTGCTTTCTAACAAATGTGACAAAGAAGTTGTCATTTCTCACCACTAAGGATATCTGATCATGCTTCATACAGTCTAAAATTTTGGTTTGAAATTAGTAGTAGGAAGGTTGACTGAAAATTCACTGTGTCCACAGACTTGCACATGTGCTGTCACCTTGAGTTTAATGAACAAAGCCCTTGTTCAACTTCGAAACACATACAACAGACTGCATAGTGGCACACTTCATAGCAACAACGTTATAATTCATCTGGCCCTTCGCTGTATCCCGGCACGTGATCCACATGTCAGGGCAAGTATCACAGTCACATGTCACAGATAAATTATCCTATTGTGTGGTGATGCCATCTACCAAATACCGAAGGTATGAGAAGTCATGAAACGAAGCGTGACAGGTGGGCGATAATTAGACTATTTTGGCACTTTGTTAATTCTGTTGTTAATTCGGTATTCGGTACCGCCACAGAATGGAATCATTGATCTGTGACAATTGACTGTTGCAAAGAACTGTCACCAATGCCTTCATGGAAGGCCATGTGTAAAAAGTGACGTTACTGCAAATAAACTACTTCTATTAGTAGTTAGTTGAAATCTTACTTTGTTACTTCTAGTTACGTGAAAAAGGTATTTGTTACATGCTACCCCTGCTGACTGGTAATGTTACAGCACTGGCTTGTTGATGTTGATGGGGTTTAGCTCTTGGATCGGCCTCTAAAACACCAGTATCTGAATGATTTAGGACTTGACCAGTTTATCTCTTTTTCGAACACTAAGCAATACCTGTCTGTATCATCGTCACCAGCCTACAGCAAACTACCACGAATGTTTGTCAACAGACAACATACTGTCCACTTCTGGTTAATCGAACTAGCAAATGTCAGTGGCACCACCCTATCAATGATGTTGTAGCACTTCACTCGACGGCTTGCACGCTTGACATGCAAACGTACCCGTGCAAGTGGATCAAAGTTGAATGTGTGCACTGGTCAAGTGCATATACACGACTGCTTGTTGTTCTCTATTTTATCTGCCGGCCATGTTGTGAATATATAGTCATCCGTGAAGCGGTTGGCTCGATGCACTGGATAAATACCATCAGTGTCGCATACGAAGGGAAACTAGTGTAGAAGGTCACTAGTTCATCATCCTTTGGCAGTCATGTTGAGAAAGAAGTATCGTTCCTCTCACAGGCTCGCCACCTCTGGATATAGTTGGGTTTGGACAGCTACCAGCTGGTCTGCTGGCAGTTGGACTGTAGCGCAGTAGTCATGGTCGAAGGACACGGTTAGTAGTACGGCACATATTTCATCACTTCATGGCTCTGTCGTACCATCCTTACTTTCTTTGGTTATATGTATATAACTGATGATATTCGTATATAAATATTTTGAGTTTTTTTTACAATCAACTTATGCAATTTAGTTTACCCCACCTTTGTCTGTGTCTTTCGGAAGAGACAATAAAAGCCGTTATTCCTTACTATCAAGTGTCTATGGCAGGGGCAGCAAACTATCCCAGACACCTGCAGTGAGCTCTCTTAACTTGAGAGAATGACAACTCGAAAGACCAATGACAACAATGGTCAGCAAGTTTTATTTAATTGAAGAAGACATCATACCTTTTCTTTGGGGCAGGTGGGCGTACTGGTGGTGGCTTTCTCTTGGGTTTTGCAAAAACAGCCCAGTCAAATACTGATGGCACTACTACATCAAACAGCAATTTCTGCGGACTATAGCCTTTGGTCCCAAAGTCTGATGGCAGGAAATGCAATGATGACACCTTCGTGAACTGAAAAAAGAATAGAATAGAAAAACTGCACAGGACTGAAAAAATTATTTTATCATGTATTTCAGGGGGTAGATCAATGAGAATTATATACATAAGATCGGAATGATAGAATATGAAACTTAAGATGCCTTAATACTGTATAACTGTACAAAATGATGCAACTGTTGCCCTTTTTTTCGAAAAGTGCAACAGTTGCTGATAAACTGTTAAAATCTTTGAATTCACATCCGACTGCCAATTCATCCATTTCTGTTGTGTCTATCTCTGTTGTACCACTTGTGCAAATTTGACTTAAACTCTTATGAGAAATTTGTCTGAACAAATAGCCTGACGGTCATGCTGATGTTCTTACACTCGGGTGATAACGTCTGGAATTTATGGTGTATCTTTTACAGCCTATTATTGAGCCGATGTGCCGTTAAGCCTCATTCATTCATTCCATATCTCTGTTGTACCGCTTTGGGCAAATTTGATTTAAATTAAGAAATTTGTCCGGACAAATAGTCTGGGTACCGGCCTGTGATATTCGTCGGTATCCGGACCGTATAGCCCAACAGCCTGGGCTATTTACCAGCCTTGGCTATTCGTCCATATCTGGACGTATAGCCACTCCATACTTTGAAATGGCTCATCAGAATTGACTGTCCATTTATTCTTGTGAGATAAAAAAAGTATTGAATGAATATATGGCTATCCATATATATATATGTACAACTATATAAAACTCTTCACCGAAATGTTGTATCTGTGAGTATGTTTTTGTGAATATACAATTAATTACATAGACAGATAAAGTAAGAAAGACATTATTTGAGTATTTCAATCCAATGTCAATTTAAAGCTATGAGCTACTTTTACCAACCATGAGATGTCGTTTTCCCCATTATGCCAATTATCCAACTTTCAATTGGAATTAGGCGCATATCCAACTCCCCCTTGCTTCTGTTTTGCACGGCAGCACTGTTATGGTGGATGCCTGTAACTACAGAACCATCAATAACTGAACAAATCAAATCTACAAAAACTTGTTAATTGGTTTCAAGACATGTAAGATGTACAGCAGTATTATATTTTATATGATGAATACTAAAATATGGCACATACCTTAGCTTTAACTTTATTGAACCAAACAGTCTTCTTCTTCTTTAGCTGATTTGGTCCTCTTTTGATAAAACCCAGTCCCGACATCTCATCAGAAATCCCCTTCCATGCCTAATTTTTTAATTTATTATTTATATTAGAATCATGATTTCCATAAAGTATATGTTTTCTTGACTCTATGGCATTTATCAGTGCAATTAGCCCATCTTCACTGAACTTGGGAGCTCTAGAAATCTAAATTGATGAACATTCATATACATATATAAGATTTCCCTCCCCCCTCCCTGCAAGTCCGGGGTTTAGAATAGGTCCGCTGTATCCTCTGCATGTCATAAAAGGCAACGAGAAAACGGCAGCCAAAGTTGAAACTAAAATTTCGTTACACTTCATGTTTTAGAAACAATATAGGAAATTAATTAATAATTTACGCAATCACTTCCATTGTGGAGAAAGCCAATAATGCTAAATTACCATTATCAGTTGGTTAGGTTGGATGTATCTGGCAGATAATCTGCATCATAAAATATAGTATCCATCTTGTGATATTCTGTTCCTCTAACATTTGAATTGCTTCAGAGTTCCCACACATCCTGGAAAACCTGGAAAGTAATCAATTCATTTTCCAGGTCCTGGAAATGTCCTTGAATTTGTTCAAAATCAGATAATGTTGCCTTTCACAAGAAAAGAAAAATAGTGTTAGTCTTGATATCTCAGGTTAGTTAAAAATAAAATAAAATTGGGTGGATCAGACAGCTAGAAGGTGTTATTAGGCGGCTGTTCCATAAAATGTCAATAATTGATCTTGCATTGTATACAAATGATATGTATATATATCTTAATTTATTACCTTTAAATCTTGTATACTTTGTCTTGGAAAATGGTAATTTTGTCTTGGAAAAGTCCTGGTGATGTCGTGGAATATAATATTTCCTTGGCTGTAGGAACCATGTTACTTATGTAATTAGCACCGTGGTAATATGTAATGGGAAATTTGTATTACTATTATAATTTCATTTAGCATATATTACTGAATTTTGAAGATGATGACAGTTTGATGATATTTCTTGATAGGTACATATGAAGTTTGTGTTTGTAATAATTAACCTTTTTTATTAAATAGCAATCCAATATAGTGATTACATAATTATCCAATAATTTATC
Organism: Paralvinella palmiformis; assembly: GCA_025642065.1. NCBI lineage: Eukaryota > Metazoa > Annelida > Polychaeta > Terebellida > Alvinellidae > Paralvinella > Paralvinella palmiformis. The sequence continues at coordinate 41,939 of JAODUP010001586.1, forward strand.
TTTAGGACATCCGGAGAGAACAACTGTCTGCCCTATATGCCATTAACCTTCGTAGCATGCCTGACAACCCTACTTTTAATACAGTTTTTGACCCGAAATATCTAGATGCATTTACTTCTAAGCCATCAGCAATTCAAACTTTTGGAATCCGAGTGCAGTCTTTATTAGATAACATGGATCTAGATATTTCACAAATAGAGACATACAGAACATCTGATGTCCCGATTTGGAATATGTTGGTTCCAAAATTGTGTAAGATTTGAGGGTATGGAAGAAATCAGACGTTTGCACTACTGATTTCCAGAACCACTTTCATGTCATACAGGATATTTACAATGACCATCAATTTATTTATACTGATTGTTCAAAAGAAGATAATAAAGTAGGATGTGCTGCTATGCTTGGGAGACAATTTATAAAGGAACGTCTGCCAGATGCACCATCAATCTATTTGGCTGAGCTACGGGCAATTTATTTAGCTGCCCGTCATATTGTTGACTCTCAGAAGAATAAATTCATAATATGTTTGGAATCTATGTCTTGCAAGCAAGCCATAGAGAATCTAGACATAGACCATCCCATCTTCCTTGGTATTGTTTTATTTATTTCATACGCTTGGAACACAAAAAACTTAGTGCTTTGTTGGGTTTCAAGCCACGTCAGACACCGTTACTATGCTGTTGAGAACATACAAGAACTACTGGACAATGTTTGTCCACAGTTGATTATTAATTTTTTGAAAGGTGCCAGACATTTCTTTTTAATATAATTTATGTATGTTCTAGTTGAAATCTAATCTGGTCATCATTCATTTCAATCACTTGCACGTTTTTACATTTATACTTTCATCATAGTTTTAATTTGCACACTCATTGTTGAAATTCTAAGTAAAATTTGAATATGTTATTGTGATTAATTTTAATGTTTTCATGCTGATGTTCTTACACTCAGGTGATAACGTCTGGAATTTATGGTGTATCTTTTACAACCTTTTATGGCACAAAATGGCCTATTATTGAGCCGATGTGCCGTTAAGCCTCGTTCATTCATTCATTCATTCACATTGGATACAGACATTGGACTCACTAGAATGTATACACTAGACCTCTGCGGGGCCCACCTGCTGTAACTAAATATTTTTTTTATCTTGGCAGCTTGATATTTGGTTTGATGTTCAGGCAAATACAGCTCAAATTTCTAATGGAGTTGCCATCGACAGCAATATCAATCAAGTTCAGTCAAGTTTATTTCGGAACTGTATACAATACAATATTAGGTAATGACATTCATGTATTACTTATGATATACAATATTTAGCATTATACAGTCCCAAGCCATGGAAAAGAGTCCTGTAGACTGTAGCCTCAAAACACTATTGTATTATTTAATTTGTTTAACAATATTAAGTCATTAAGTTTTAAGGTATTCCATAGCTTAGACAACAACAAATAAAGATAATAATGAACATATAATAAGACAGGACAAAACACTCTGGACACATGGTCATACATGGCTACACTTAAACACCCCACCCACACACATGCCTCACCCAGCCCCACCGATGGGGAAACTGGGCTGTACATACAATATATTAATCAGTCGCTGTACTCCCGAATCACGACCCTTCGGAATCTAGAAGAGAAACCAGATATATGTATCAGTGTCTGATGAGCAGAATTTGTATAGAGTTCTGAAGATAAAAGATTCCATGTACATGCCCTCATATTGGCTATACATTGTGATGTTACAACAGTCTGAGATGGAAGCGTTTGCAGTTTCAGTGCTGTGCAGTGGCAGGTACTATGTTCATGCACAGTTCTTGATAAGGTAAAGAGCTTGCTCAGTGGTGAGGGTGGTACATTGTGGAAGAAATTTAAAACATATTTTGATACCTGCATTTTATATATATCAGTCAGTTTTAATACTCGCAAGTGCTTGAAAATGGGTTCTGTGTGAGCATAATAGGTGGCGCCAGCTATGACTCTAATAATTTTCTTTTGCATCATGACAAGTTTCGTCAAGTGGATGTCATAGGCAGCCCCTCCCCCCACAATGTTATTCCATATGTTAGATATGGATACACCAGAGACTAATATAAAGTTACAATATGACCACTAAGCTTCCTAGCTAGACAAGCTAGACATCCCTATTTGGTGTATTGCTCAAATTTAGTTGTTCATTTATCTGTGCTAAACAACAGCTGCCGTTTATTAAGTCCTACTGCCACTGAGAGGTATATAATCACCTCAGAACACTTATTAGCTGCAGCTCAAATAAGTGTAGTGGGGCACCAATCAGAATAGAACCTGGTTGGTACAAGCAAAATGTTGTAAGTGCGTATGAATGAACCTATTTTAATCATCGAATTTATGATGTTCAAGATGTCTAAGAGAGCAATTGATTGTTTTATTGATCTGAATGTTATGATAAAATTATTTATTTATTAAGTAATTTTGATTTGTTTAGTTATATAGACAGTATCCTGCATAAGATCACACATAGAAGAAATATTGTATTATATGTGATATATCTATACCTTTTGTTCATGTTTCTAAAAGTGTTATGTGTCCCTCACAACTCCCGTTGAGTGGTTTATGCATCATATATGTCCTGAGAGAACGTAAATTGTATTAATGTATGCACAACATGAAACTTCTATAAACTGTTTAATTACTTTTACAATTATTGTTTCATGCAATTCAAGGATATTATCAGGGTTTTGGGATGGGCTCTTCACGAGCCCTGAGCGTGTGCTTTCCTGTATCGTTATTTTATATACCGGGGCTCCATTTAAAGTTCATGCTTCCGTCTAACCCACACATCAGCGATTGAGACTTGATAAGTCATGATCCGTTTATTCACGATCCATTGTTAATGAATACCAATGATCCATTTCTGATATTCACATTTCCATTTTCAATAACAGTAAGTAACTTTTACAACAATTCACTTTTCGACTACATTCACCGAGAGCCAAACAAAAACTTATTTAAATTTTGAAAAGGGTTGCCAGCTCTAAGCTGGGTCAGAGGTTACATGGATTACGAAACAGCGAATGAGAAATATTCAGGTCTCTCGCCAAACCTGAACAACAAAGCTAAGCCAATGACATTCGAATCTGGCATAGGACTCATGAGTTTTCAATTTCAGTTTTAAATATTTCCAAACCGTTACAACATTTTAAACATACCAAAGTCTGAACAGCAATTAATCATTTCTCTCTAAATATTTCCAAACCGTTACAACATTTTAAATGTACCTGAGTTTCAACAGCAATTAATCATTTCTCTCTCAAAGCGCATCAGTGTATAAAACAAAGAACATTTACAATTCATATACATAGATATATTAATATAACAAACTTCAACTATTCAAACTCTGATAATATACATCTCTCAGTAGTATATAGTTATGATCCACGAGTGAAAATATGAATTAGAAAAAGGTACTAAACTATATTTCAGAAGATGAGCATCTTGTCTAGGTCTATGTTGACCTTTCTGAACTTTAAAAATGGTCTTTTAAGCAATACAAAATAACGTTCTTTCAAAGGGCATTATTACAATAAATAGGGAAAACCCAACATCTTTCTTAAAATTTAAATAAAAAATTACCTTATTGTAATATCAGTAAACATACATGGAAAGTCAAATGGACCAAATCTATATTTCTGCCAATTTTTAAATCCCTAGCAATTATATTTTTAACATGAAACTTTATGTCTGTTCATGTTCTTTTGCGAAGTTTTCCCTTGGACAACCTGCTACACTCCTCGCACTCTGCTTTGCCGGGTATTTTCTGAGATTTTATCTTTTTGGACAAAACAGTTTTCACTGCAGCCATCTCAGCTTCAGCCCAGGGATGGTGCTCTGTCCTCTTCCATATTTCTAGGATTTAATAATGGTATAAATATATATGAAGTACTAATGCCTTGTAAGCGTCCCAGTAATCTAGGACATACTTATATCAGGAGTTAATTAAAGAAAGTAAATTTATTTACTGGTCATCATCTTGTAAAACTGTCTGTTTATGAAGTATAATTATATCATGGCATTCCAAAAATAGGTGCTTTCCCTATTTGTGACAAATAACCTCTTTTTGTTCTTATTAAGATTTTGAAATAAAGGGTAAATAATAGGCTTTAAAATTATTGTGTATATACCTTGACATGAATTATCAATATCAACTAAGGCCATATATCATGTTGCCAAATGAAGGGTCATATTTCCTATTGCCTCACATTAAAGGCCCCATAGCTGGGAAATGCTTCAGTGCAGAGCTACATACAAAGTTAAAACTTTGCATTTTCTTTGGGCTTTAAAGACCAAAAGGTAATGTATGGGTTTTTAATGCCCCAGTGTTGCATCCCTGTTTGCCTATAATGACCTTGATCTGACTTTTCATTGTCACTGAACGTCAAATGCCAAAATACAAATATATTATCAATGGTAACTATTAGTTTCAGATGAATAGGTTCTGTAATATGAGCAGGATTACATCCCCCTATAAATCCACATTAATTGGGCATGGGAAATTATAAATTAGAGTGACATAAATATTTTCAGAATGTAAGTATTTTTGTATTTTATCATAGATACAAATAAGTGCACAATATATATGATGATCTGAAATCATAAGGGAACAACATTTATTATTAAAAGAACTTGTAGAAGCCCAGGATGAGAGACTGGCTGTCTCACATATGAAGAATCGTTTAGAGAATTGTGATGTTAATGAGTACGTACTGGTACAGTGAAATGTAACCATAACACTATGATTGGGATGCACTGAATGAAGAATGCTATAATGGAAAAGCACTATTAGATTATAATTGTGTTTATCTATAGGTGAATGGAGCTTTACAACACTAAAACAGATGTCACAATATTTATGATAATAGGTATGTGGTAAAAGTAAGTACCGGTACAAATAAAATAAATAAAAGTTAATAAAATATGAATTATGGCATTTTACAATACTCTAGAATCCCATTAATGTTATATCAACTCATACGCTTAACTATGCTTCCCCTTAAGTTGACAGAGTTTCCATAAGGGCTTATGCGGCCACTGTTTAAAACAAATGTGAGTACAATACTACCTCAAAATATTCTGAGAGTCTAAGGTGGTTTGATGGCACAGGACGATCATAATATAGGTTCAATCTCATGACGTATCACGTACAGTATTTAATCAAAGCAGTCAGATTATTGAGCCATTATAGCCCAGTTACTTACAGCGTAGAACTCGTAACCACCAATAGTGAGAACCTGACAGGATGTGATGGCTATGTGTATTATTAGTGCATTGTGACAATGGCAGCATAGGATGTATGCGCCTCATCAAATTGAGGTGTGTGTTGGTTTGAATAATAATAATGGCCTAAATGGAAGTTTTTTAATGTGGCTGGCTACTTCAAAGAGGGAGATGCAGATCATCTGGAATGCCATACTTCCCCACGTGGACAACTCTAAATAAATTTAGAATTTGGATTAGATGGCATATTCAGGAGAGAAAACCTTTTCAGTTGCCTGGCTGGATGAAAAACTCTCCTTACCATGTTACTATTGTGTCACGGCCAGGGGATGTCGACGCACGACCCCCCTTTGGGTTATGAGTAAAGAGTCCCACGCTCTACCCATGTGGCCACAGAGGCGGTCTTAGTCGGGGTCATAATCGATAACGTGCAATTAGAGGTGTAAGGAAACATGTTTTATTTTCAAATTTAGTTTGCTGCTGTAAAATTATGTATGATGATGGCATTCCTCACAGCTATTCCATCAACATCCTCTTATGGTACTTCAGGATGTTCTGGATCCTCAGCTATTACATCTGGCTGTGGAAGTCTTGCTTTTGTGGCCATGTTGTGAAGTGCTACACACGCCATGATGATCTTGCATGTTGTAGATGGCTTATACTCCACTAATCCAGAGGTTTGATGAAGATACCTGTTAAAAGCATAATGGAATTGATTTACATGAACATATGTAAAATTTAATTATTTAAAACGTTATAAGGTATTGTACAGAATGACACGAACGTTTAATTTACTGATCAATGTAAATGTAATGATTGAGCACATTTACAAAATGCAACACTAAAAGTTCATTGATCCCCAAAATATCAATATACCAATTATATGGTAAATATATCAAATAAGTTATAGAATAATAATCGAATTACATGTACCAGTATTCTATTGAAATATATTGCACAAACTGCATTTGATATGCTGTTAACATTTAGTCATACATTTTAGTATTATTACAACAGGGACCACAAATATTGAGAGTGGCATATTCAGATAGATAAGCTGTAAAGAAATATGTAGTAATCAAATATAAATTAGTATCAAAAGGTTTAAATGTAATGGATCATGACATTATAATACTACCTGAATCGAGACTTTAGGTCAATAATTGAAAAATGCAATGGTGTTTTAGTCACTCTGTGGGCATTGTTATATCATTCTTAAGGTCTTGTTGTGTCATTCAGAACTAGAGTCATCAGCACCTACGACAAGGGTAGTCGGAGTCTCCCCAACAGCATATACCCCCCTTAATTACCACTTTCAAATCCTCCCATAGAGGGCTGTTTCTCAGCATAAATGCATCATGAACGGCACCTCCCCACCTAACCTCGCAGTCCCTAATAAGCAGGGAACTGTCACATGTAAGCTGGAATATATAATAATCTGATATCTAGTTATGATCTTTTCAAATGACACACACAGGCTGTGTATGATAGTGTTTTCATCATGTGAAATTATATACTGATAAAAAAAAAAAATTGCTAATGTCTACACAATATATCTCGAAATATGTTTAACTCGATAGTGATTAACTCTATTTATTAGTCGCCCAACAACTGCATACAATATCCTTCATGATACAATTTATAAAAATATCTAAAAGTTAAGGTTAAAATTGTTAATTACTAGAACAATTATACTGTGTCTCCCTTTTCAGTTGACAAACAAGTGCTCATTTTCATGTGGAGCTTTAATGCTGATGTGGGGGCATCTATGGCACCAATGATGTTTTACAAGTTTGCCACATCTTGAAAATTTCTGACAATTACTGCTAATTCATCCGTGTAATGGATCAGTTTCAGATTGTGTATTAAATAATGGTTTGTGTAATTTCAGACAAAAATAACAAAATATGTCATGTCCCGGTGATTTTTTAGCCCAGTTTAGGTTTACCAATGTGCATAAAGGTAACCTAAAATAACATTCATTTCATTTCAATGTTGTAATTATATATACAAAAACAAATAGGTGAAATCATAACGATGAAGTTTATGTCAAAAAATTAAGTTCAAAAATAAAAGAGCCATGGTTTATATAATACCTAATTATTTCCTTAAGGGTGAACACACACATGTCAGTGCCATGTTTATGCTTGAATCTAAACTGATTGGCACATGTTACCAGGTAAGGTTCAATTCTATGAAATATTAATAGTTAAATAATTTGAAAAAAAATGTTAGATAGTCATATCTCACGATAATTATTTTTGTCACCAATACGTTTATTTTTATCTTTTATGATAGGAATAATAACTGACACTAACAATAACTGAGGCAAGAAACCGTGCATAAATACAGATGACACAAACAAAGCTACTAGTATTGACAGTGTATATCCTGCAAACTTTAAGTGCTCAGAAAATTCTGTCCAGACCAGGAGATTTACTACAAGATAGATTGTTAGTAACATCCTGTACCTCACTAGCTGAGATAATCATATCATTTGTAAATACTGTTTCGGAAGACTTAAATTCATCACGTAGCATAGTACAGTTGCTGTTGTTTACAGTTAAAAATAGACATGTAGTGATTGATCCACATATAAGGGATTTGGTCACCCTGGGCATCACCAACTAAATTAGCAACTTAACCTTACTATTACTAACGTTACGAATATCCTTCCAAAACCCTGTCAGATTTAGTACGTAACTTGTCAGGCAATCTGTCTGAAATAATTCGATTACTATTGTTTTTACATTTTCACAATGCATATTTAAATTTACGTTTGGAAGATCTCATGAGATCGTACACGTAGCCCCGTGTGGGTTTAGGTTCCAGTTGCCATAAGAGGTATGCATCTCTGGCTGCATTGTGGAAACTGTCCACATGGTCGGACCACCCAGGTACATTTTACTGTGATTGTGTGTTATTACCTTTAACATTAGATGCAAGATGTAAACCACATTCTGTCAAAATACGTATACTGTTACAATAGAAATCATTGACATCATTTGCATGAGATTCATTGACACAATTGGGATCAACACATTTAATACCATCAGGGGTGGAAATATTATCAAATGCGTGACCTGTTGAATATCTGTATTTGTTTACATCCTTTGCATGCAGCTTATCCCAATTGATATGGTGTTTAATTTCAGTATTATTACTACACGTAATAGGAATGATACTGGATGGATGGATGTTGTTTAACGACACATCGGCACAATTTAGGCCATTCAGTGTCCTAGAACGTTTGGAAATAAAACCGTTTTAGCGAATCTTTATAAAAAGTTAAAAAGCCGGATTACTAGTATTGATAAAATGTTTGTATAAGCTAGGATGTAAATTGTTAAGTATAAATAGTAAATATACATTGGTGTATAGGTGTATAAACTTGTTAAAAAGATAAAATCAGATTCTTAATCGTCCAACAGGGTAAATAATATGCGAAATATAGAAGATAATGACTAGTTTGGACTTGAGGTAATTAATTAGATTTCTAATAAAAGAGAAGACCTGCTTCTACAGAGGAAATAAAAGGTAGGGTTATAACATTGATTAGATGTTCTCACTTAAAATAACTAGTATTAATAAGAAAAGACCAACTTATCTTTGGAATGATGATGACTAGATGTTACCACCTTAAATAATTTATATTAAAAAAGAAAAGACCAGCTTCTCTTATGAAGTTTAAAATTGTGTCCGGGGTAATATTGTCCAGCAGCTCTTTACGAGTGTCTGCATGGTAGTAGTTTACTCTGATGTGGTGGTATTCCGAGCAATGTAGGAGGATGTGATCGACTGTCAGGCGTTCTTGGCAGGAGATACTCTCTGGTTGATCTTTTCCAGCCAAGAGGTATCTATGGGTGAGGAAAAAGATTTCCTCGCGACTGGATGATGATTGGAACAAATACAATCATAAACAACCTTGATATCTGATACACATTCTATAGCATCCACTGTACATAACGTAGTCCCCCAAGCTGCATTTACATAAGTGTAGGTACTAGGAGGAAGAGAGACTTCATCAGCAATATGAAGCCTGTGGTCACGACAGTAATTATGTAAAATGTCACCAAACACTGAGGTTTTAGAAATATCAGCATTAAAGTTATCCATCACTGAAATGCAAGTAGATGCGGTTTCCTGCATGAATACACTCAATTTTCCCAAACAGACATGATATTTATCGAAATTTACATCCAATTCATATGGCATTTACACATTAATTAAGAAATATTCCTTGCTACAATTGGTTATTTGTATACAACCTAGACAATCGCATTCCATTTCAATAACTGATACAGGCAAATCCAAATACTTCCTCCACAGAAACCCGACCCCGTCATAAGGATGACCAGAAAGAACGCCCTTGGTACTAACGACTGGGGAAACCCCATAACCATAAAAATCATCATAAACATTATTCAATAGGTGCCACTCCTGGTTCAATAACACGAGTTCCTGCATACAAATCACAGGTTGATAATACATTATTCAGGAATGGCACAAAGCTTTTAAAGCCATTACAGTTTACGGATAAAATTCTACAACCCATATTACCGGCGTTTATTAAAATATTTTCGCACACTAGTTTCCTGATCTGAAATAATGTCAAAATCTACTGCTGTACCCATTTCAGATGTCATATTTATAAATATTTACTGAATATAAGAACCATGCTTGAATGATGGGAGAGATTTTGTTGGGCTGATGATTTTGGCTGGTAAACATCCATTTTGCATGATGATGATCACGTGACTCCGATACTCTCTCCTGATTGGCCAGTTATCTTTGTTTACAGTAAATAAAAGCTATGGTCTTGTTTATATGGTGGATTTCTCTGTCCCTCTCCTGTATATTTGTTTGATCACTGTTTTCTTTGCATTTTATGTTAATATTATGATATAAATATGAATTTCATATATCATATTAAATGTATTCATACTTTACGTAAGGAATTATATGCAGTTTTTGGTAACTTAATAGTGTTTCTTGCTTGATCATCTGTCCATCCACTGCTGAGTGTGAGAGGTAGTTCTCCTCTATGAATAGCATTAAAACTTTGTTAAGGAACCCCCTTGGCCCGGAAAATCTACGTGATTTGATGCTTATTGCATGTGACGGCCGGCTACCCAAATAATTTCTTCCAGGCCTATTGATAAGTGAGTGGTATCTGGTAATGGTGGTCTTCACCTGAACAGGCACAAGAAAATAATTCCTCAATGTATTGATGAAAATTAAAACATCAAAATGTTCTGTGTCTGACTTTGACTATGAGTTAGCTGTAAATATGTGGAAGGAGAAGAAAGCCCATAGCCAATCTCATCAATAACATTTTGAAGCATTTCTGTAGTCTTGTTTTTTTCATGTTACAGCTATAAGTGATATGCATACATTTAATTATGTTTACACTGTAAAACTATGTGTATAAATAATTCAAATATGATGCAAATGTCATAATTTTCTGTTTAAATATTCCTGGAGGTATGCGTTTGTACCCCTAAATGGTTTCCATGCCAAGTGCCAATGTTACATTAAATTCCCTGGCATTTTTAAAACTTATGGGGAGCTCCCCCACATTGGCTAGATCCTAGAAGCAACACCCGGAAAGTATTTGTATTTACAAAATGTACATGTTGTGTTGTCACTTGCTAATTGGCCAATTAAGGCTTTTAGTAATATAAAGCAATTATCAATGATTAATTCTTGAGCTAAACTTCGCCTAAGTTAAGTTACAGAGAGTTATTAATATATTATGATTTTTTGCATTGTCTGTTTTTTTTCTCTCCAATTTTATTGTTTGTTTCTCAGTGTTGGTTCTTGGGCAATGTATAATTATACACAACAGTGAAGTTATGATGTCCACATTGGCTGAGTGTATGTACTTTTACTGATATTAATCATTCAGGCATGTGAATGGCATAAACTAACATTGTGGAAATTAACTAGGCATATTAATTATATGTATATAAATCAAATACTTCCATATACTGTTGTATTTGATCATTTTGATGATCTATGTGATTTGAAATTAAATTCATCTTTTTTTGTTCTTATGAGAGTAGACAAACAAAAATTAACTAGGTATATTAATTATATGTATATAAATCAAATACTTCCATATACTGTTGTATTTGATCATTTTGATGATCTATGTGATTTGAAATTAAATTCATCTTTTTTGTTCTTATGAGAACAGACAAACCAAAAATACTGTATACAATCATGTATTTTTTTTCATAGCAATTATGTGCATGTACTAATTATATCTATATGCTGCATAGTAGTAGTAGTAGTAATTTATTGATGTTTACACATGTTGTAATGCACATATTTGAAAGCACTAGGTACTTCATTGTTGCAGCATATATTCTTTTATTGTATACATTATTCTATTGATTAGTATGATAAATTTCACATTAAAATGATGAAATTTATAATAACATATTCTCAATGTGAAAACTACTGGATTCTCTCAAGAAAGCCCATGATAATACCTTTGGACCTGATGAAATTCACTACCATATCTTAAAACAAATGCCTGAGCAATGATAAGAAGTCCTGTGTTATCAAGGGGGCAGTGTTGGTGTGTGGGTATCATACAATCATTCACAACAAACGCATCCCAGACGATAAAGAAAATGATAATAGTATTTAATGAGTTCTCTGGTAACTTAACTAAACATAAAATTATAAATTCACACAATAATTCTCAACCTGCAACACAATAATGAATTCCAAGACCAGTTTTGACAATAATTAATACCCCTAGATAAAAAGTTCAGTTCTGACACTAAAGAGTTCCCCAAGGTAAAAAGTCTAGTTCTGACAGTATGTTGTTGATGTAATCCAGTGACTTGACAAATGTGATGACAGTATATATATGTATATATATATATATATATATATATGGGTAATGTTCAATTCCAGCTGTTGATCCAACAACATAAACTTGTGGCAATATAATCAGTGTTGCGATCAGCCAGGACCGTTATAACGTCTACGGACTGCTTACTGACTGTCTACAGATGTGTACCGATGTTTTAACGTCAATTGCTCTTTATAGATGTCAATTGATGACTGCAGATGTTAATAACGTTGGAATTTCTATCTGGTAACGACCAATGATTCACCTGAATCAGATATGACGTCCTACACAAATGTTGCATAAAAGCACAGATATTAATTTCAAATTACTCGGTGACAATTTCACAAGTCTTTCAAGCTTGGAGACAACCACTCCCTCTGATTTCTACAGGACCATGTGGTCATACATTAGACACCAGCCAGCTAATACAGCTCTTTTGATCACACATACAGTCACAACATAAATCTATTTTTCGTGTTTATTTGGTTCACCAACATACAAAACAAAACCCCTGTAACATAGCCGCACCGCACACACCTTACACCATCTCCGTTTCGTCTGCCAATATATATTAAATTTTCCGTTCTGATTGTGCTTCTGGTAATACTTTATTTAACGAATCTGCCTTGCTCCACAAACAAAGGTCTTGTGATCCAACGGAAGCCGATATCAGCGCCACTCCCCGAGCCATTTCATTATATTGGCGGGAATACGCTGCAGTTCTTGTGACCGATGGAATATTACTATTGTATTATTTATTTAGACTAGGTTATACTCTGTGTGCACCTGACCTTGACACTAATCAAGCTGACCAACAATCCATACAAAAACAAGGGCGTCTCAAAATTATGGGCTACAAATAAATCAGGTTCAGGGTGTAATAAAAGATACAAGTACATTTTTAACATCCCGCTCGATATCTACAATGCTCCCCTGCGGGTCCAGGGTTTAGAATAGGTCCACTGTATCCCCTGCATGTCGTAAAAGGCGACTAAAAGGGGCAACCTATTTGCCGTGGGTTGCGACCCGTAAGAGGGGAAGAGGGGATCCTGGTAGTTGAGCAGTGGAAACACTGCAACACACTACTTTGGCCCTAATTTCCTTCTAAGACGGGAGGTCAGAAAGGCCCGATCTGACCAATCGGCTAGTCATGTTTAGCCCTGGGGGTGGTTGTTTTTGGACCATTGATCCTTAAGCCACCACTTACCAGAAGGCAGTCGCTGATGGGTCAACCTTGGAGGATGGTGTTACTTTGGGTAATCGGGTGGATGATACTCCTCCACTCGGTTCTCCCTTGTAATACTATCTTCTGGGGTATATCGCAATTGTATCCCTGATGCAAAAGTGTTGGTTACCACACCTCTGTGCATCCCCTTGTTGGACTCCAAGGCGGGTTGGGGAGCATTTGTGCTGAAACAAATAAAATAAAATATGGACACCCCCCCCCAAAAAAAACTCGCATTCTCACAAAAAGCGGGCCTTAGAGGTTGACACTTCTTCGGATAGCGAAGAACCAACCCTACATATGTGGCCTAGATTTTTAATAGTACAGGGCACAAGCAAAGACTCTCCCCTGGCAAAGCTCAACCCCTTTGCCATCGAGAAAGGCTTAAAAGGCTTGTCGGGAACGCCAACATCTGTGAAAAGGCTCCGATCTGGAGACCTCATTATTGAAGTCTCAAAGAGGAGCCATTCCGAAAATCTGTTGCGTTCCAAAATGCTGGCAAATTGTCCAATACAAGTTGTCCCACATCGCAGTATGAACTCCAAAAAGGGAGTCATACGATGTAGGGACCTCGCCGACACGTCCGAAGAGGAGATATTGGACAATTTGTCATCGCAGGGCATAACGGAAGTGAGGAAGATAAGAGTACAGCGTGATGGACGCCGAATTAATAGCACTCCTACCTCAGAGAGGTCATACTCTGATGTCGCTGGGGTTACGAAAAGTAGTGTTGCCTGTCAGACCGACATGACCTGGCCTCTCGGGGCCCTGCAACCAAGCCAAACGCCAAAACAGAAACACCCTGTATCTAAGGCTGTGTCTACCATGACAGTTGCTGACGCAACACAGTCAGAGGTAACACCAGCCACACAAACTAGGCTACAAACAAAAAAGGGGGATACCCCATCACCTTCCTCACTGATGGAGCCCCTAACATCTCAGACAGTGTCTACAAAAAGAAGTTCAAACAAAACTAAACAAAGACATGTTGGATCTAAGCCAACAACCCCCCCTAAACCAAAGAAAAAGACACTGCTGACAGAGAAAAAAGGGCGATAAAAACCCATTATTGCCCCAAACAAATATAACGTCTTGGAGGATATTCTGGATGGGTCCTCCATGGACTACGATGACCTGGACAATCCAGGTCATGCCCCATCGGGAACCCTTCCAGAATAAAATATTAATAAAAAATGTACCAGTCTGTAATAAATTGGAATTGTAGAGGATTTAGAAAAAATATAGATGAAATTAAAATGCTAATGCGGGACTATGACCCCATTGCATTCTGCTGCCAAGAAACATACATGAAAAGTCAAAGCGTTGTTAAATTTAGGAAATACTCCTCATACCATATATTTTATGAAGCTATTGACACCAGAGCTTCCGGAGGAGTCACCATCATGATAAAAAAATCCATCCCCCACAGACAAATTAGTTTAAATACCAATCTGCAGGCAGTTGCTGTGACGTTGTCACTCCACAAGACCATGACATTGCGTTCGATATATATTCCACCAAGCTACCCACTTGGTGGAAATGAACTGGATGAATTAATAAGCCAGCTTCCTTCCCCTTTCATTTTAATTGGCGACATGAATGCCCACAGCACTATATGGGGGAATGCACAAAATAACAATAAGGGCAACACATTAGAAAAGTTTTGCTTGTGGAATGATAACACACATACATATATCCATCCAGCAACCGGGTCATCATCTGCCATAGACTTATCCCTGTGCAGCCCATCATTATTTCTTGATTTTGAATGGTCTGTACATGAGGATCTCTGTGGCAGTGACCATTTTCCAACATTCCTGCATTATAAAAACAAGGCAGCACTTTTAAATATACCAAAATGGAGTTTTAAGAAAGCAGACTGGTACGACTTTAAATTTAAATGTAGCCAAGAAATAAATAGAAATACCTTCAAGACTATCAAAGAAAACCGCTGTGAACTCTACATCAGTGCTACATTTCATAGCGGAAATAACGATACCAAAATCCTCTACAGTTCCAAGAAAACTCCACAAGCCCCGGTGGAATGGAGAATGCGAGGAAGCTCTGAAACAAAGAAAGAGAGCTTTAAACCATTTTAAATCCCATGAAAATTTGACAAATTATAAAATCGAATATGCCAGGGCCCGTCGGGTCATTCGCAGAAACATGCGAAATTCTTGGAGGGAATATGTCTCCCAATTAAATAATAGAACTCCCGTGAATACAATATGGAAAATAATTAAGAAAATCTCGGGTAAAGTTCAGGGCCCTCCAATAAAACAACTAGAAAAAATTGAGAGCTTAATTACAAACCCAAAAGAGATCGGGAATACGTTGGCAGAAACTATTGCACACAATTCATCGGCAGAAAACTACACAAACAAATTTAGGAGAAAAAAATGACCCTTGAGCAGAATCCAATAAATTTCACATCAAAAAATGATGAAATTTATAATAAAAAATTCTCAATAAGAGAATTACTGGAATCTCTTGGACCTGATGATATTCACTACCAGATCTTAAAACAAATGCCTGAGAATTCATTATAAGTCCTGCTCGATATTTACAATGATATCTGGAGTGGTGGTGACTTCCCTTCCCAGTGGAGAGAAGCCACCATCATCCCAATCCCCAAAGCAGGAAAAATCTCTCGGATCCTGGTAATTACCGTCCAATTGCTCTCACAAGTTGTATTTGTAAAACCTTTGAGCGGATGGTAAATACCAGGTTAGTCTGGTATCTCGAATATCATGCCATTCTCACAGCCCATCAGAGTGGGTTTAGAAAACATAGATCCACCACAGATCAACTAATTAAATTATAAACAATAATAAGGGAGGGATTCATGAAGTGGCAACATACTGTGGGGATATTTTTTGATCTAGAGAAGGCCTACGACACAACGTGGAAATATGGAATTCTAATGCAGGACTTCGTGTCAATATGCCAAAATTTATCTCCAAATTTTTGACTGGTAGAAACTTTACTGTCCGTGTTGGTAACACCCTCTCTGATTATTACCACCAACAAGAGGGTGTACCACAAGGAAGCATCCTATCGGTAACACTATTCAGCATGAAAATAAATAACATAGTTAAATGCTTGCTGAATGGTGTTAACTGTTCTTTATACGTAGATGACTTCCTGATAAGCTACCAGTCAAAAAATATGAATTCCATAGAAAGAATTCTCCAGTTGTGTCTCAATAAATTAGAAAATTGGGCTGATGAGAATGGCTTCAAATTCTCCAGGTCCAAAACAGTTTGTGTGCACTTCTGCCAACAAAGAAAATTTCACCCAGACCCGACATTAAAACTATATGGGGTAGATATTCCTGTTTTAAAACAAACAAAATTCCTCGGGGTAATATTCGACAGCAAGCTCTCCTTCATTCCACATATAAATTACATGAAGGCTAAATGTAATAAATCTCTAAACCTATTAAAAGTCGTTTCACGATTTGACTGGGGGCAGATCGAACAACACTTGGGGCGATTGTTTGGGGATCGGCTCGTAAATCATATATCAAAATACTAGACCCCATTCACCACCAGGGCTTGAGAATAGCCACAGGGGCATTTAGGACCTCCCCAGTGGAGAGTCTTTATGTTGAAACTAATGAGGAATCTCTTTACAGACGGAGAGAACGACTGTCTCTGCAATATGCACTACAGTTATGTAGTTCTCCGGCAAATCCTACATTTGATATGGTATTCAACCCAAAACTCCAAGATAACTTCTTACTCAGACCGAAAACTATCCCAACTTTTGGAATCAGAATTCGGTCTTTGAGAGAAGACTTGGAGATTGAACCATGTCAAATATAAAATATACGCCTACCTCATATCCCGATTTGGGATATGATATACACAGTAGAACTTAGAGCTATTTACCTTGCACTCCATCATGGTATTAGCTCTACTGGGGACAAACTTATTATATGTGTGGATTCTTTGTCCTGTCTACAGGCCATTGAAAACCTAGAAATAGAAAATCCACTTGTCCTCAGTATTTTAGAACTACATTCCACCTTTAAAACTCTAAAAAAGGATGTAGTATTCTGCTGGGCTACCGAGCCATGTCGGTATTCGTGGCAATGAACTCGCCGATAAGGCAGCCAAAACTGCTCTAAAAGGTCGGAAGATCAACATTCCATTAGCGTTCACTGACTTCCGACCTATCATAAAGCAATACGTACGAAAGCAGTGGTCAGATTTCTGGTCACTGCAATCTGAAAATAAATTGCACGCAGTGTAGCCTGCATTAGGATGTTCGATGTGGTCCTGTCGGGAAAGGCGTCGTGAGGAAATTGTGCTCTGCCGTTTACGGATCGGGCATTCTTTCCTCACCCATAGATACCTCTTGGCTGGAGAAGATCCACAGAGTGTATCTCCTGCCAAGAACGCCTGACAGTCGATCACATCCTCCTACATTGCTCGGAATACCACCACATCAGAGTAAACTACAACCATGCAGAGACTCGTAAAGAGCTGCTGGACAATATTACCCCGGACACAATTTTAAACTTCATAAGAGAAGCTGGTCTTTTCTTTTTAATATAAATTATTTAAAGTGGTAACATCTAGTCATCATCATTCCAAAGATAAGTTGATCTTTTCTTATTAATACTAGTTATTTTAAATTAGAACATCTAATCAATGTTATAACCCTACCTTTTATTTCCTCTGTAGAAGCAGGTCTTCTCTTTTATTAGAAATCTAATTAATTACCTCAAGTCCAAACTAGTCATTATTTTCTATATTTCGCATATTATTTACCCTGTTGGACGATTAAGAATCTGATTTTTTCTTTTTTAAAACTTATACCTATATACACCAATGTGTATTTACCGTTTATACCTAACAATTTAAACCTATTTTACAAAAATTTGATCAAAGCCAGTAATCCGGCTTTTTTAAAAAATTGCAAAATGGACAAAGTTTT
>JAODUP010001588.1:0-40271 GCA_025642065.1 Paralvinella palmiformis
TTGACGTGGCAGGAGCTGGCACTGCTTATACAACCAAACATTTCGATAGTCTGAGACACCGATACGACTGTCGACATTCGATAAATACTCAACTAGAAGATACGCACAAAACATCGACCATGACACGCGCATAGGACGTCACTTCTCGCTCGCTGCATTTACTGTTAGTCACGTCACTAACAGAGAGAAGAGATCGTGATTTGATAATACTATTTATAGCAAATTGAATAATATCTGAATTAACATGTATCCAACATGAGATATACAACAGCCCGTTTTTCACATTTCGGAAGTAATTCGTTTATTTAGAGAATCACACATTACTTTCTGTGATGTCACATAACAAGGTATATGAGCGTGTGTGTTCTGATCCTATCACGGACTGATTTGGCGTGAACGGAATAGAGAAGTGATTGGTTGATTTATGTGACTACTGACTCAGGTTTTACTGTATTATAAGCAATCAATATATCTATATTAACATTCATGATATTAATAAGTACTAATATCAACATGGAGAGAGTATTCTCATAATTAAAAAAACAAATTAACAAGTAACATGTCAATTGCCAAATATGTAATGTTGACCCTTTGTTACACCTGCATTTATGTATTTGTGCATCATCAGCCACCGTCTCTGGGTTGGAAGTCTTTGTTAATTGTCTATAAAAACATGACTGGAGAGTTGTAATAAGTAAATTTTACCTTTTTTATTATTATGAACAGGTCTAATACAACCAGGGGTGCTTGTATAATACATAATACAGCTATCGATGGTATCTTTATGTAATATAGAATATATTTGCGCATATTGCAATTACTTATGTTTGATATTTATATTTTTAAATTAATAAATATTTAAACTAAAAAAAGACTTAACTCCTGAATATGGTAATATTACTACCACTACAACAACAGGAACTACTATTATTACTATTGCTACTACTACTACTACTACTACTCCCACCACACCTACTACTACCACCACCACTACTACAACAATAACTACTACTACTAACACTACTACTACCACCACCACTACTACAACAATAACTACTACTACTAACACTACTACTCCACCACTACTCCCACCACAATACCTACTACTACTACCACCACTACTACAACAATAACTACTACTACTAACACTACTACTACTACTACTCCCACCACACCTACTACTACTACCACCACTACTACAACAATAACTACTACTACTAACACTACTACTACCACCACCACTACTACAACAATAACTACTACTACTACTACAACTACTACTACACTAACCTACTACTACCACACCCACTACTATAACTAACTACTACTACTACAACTACTACTACCACCACACCTACTACTACCACCACCACTACTACAACAATAACTACTACTACTACAACTACTACTACTACTACCACCACCACCACCACTACTAGAACAATAATTAGTAGTAGTACTATTACTACTACAACCAACATCACCACAACTACTACTACCAACACCACCACTACTACAACAATAACTACTACTACTACTACTACTACTACTTCTACTACTACTACCACCACCACCACTACTAAAACAACAACTACTACTACTACCTCTATTACAACAATAAGTAGTACTCTTATTGCAACTATCATTATATTTGATATTTATATTTTTAAATTAATAAATATTTAAACTAAAAAAAGACTTAATTCCTGAATATGGTAATATTACTACCACTACAACAACAGGAACTACTATTATTACTATTACTACTACTACTACTACTACTACCACTACTACTACCACCAACACTGCTACAACAATAACTACTACTAAAACTACCACCACCACTACCACTTCTACTACCACAACCACTTCTACTACCACCACCACTACTACAATAACTACTATTACCACTACTACAACTACTACTAGCACCACTATTACAACAAGAACTACTACTAATACTACTATTATTACTACTACTACTACCTATACAACAGTAATAACTACTACTACTACTACTCCTATTACTACTACTTCTACTACTACTACTGCCTCTACTACAACAATAAGTAGTACTACTATTGCTAATATCACTACTACTCTTACTACTATTAAAACACATATTATAACAATAATTACAATAATAACAACAAAAACTAATACTACTACCACCACCACCACCACCACTTCAACTACCACCACCACCACTACAACAATAACAACTAATACTACTATTAGGTTCGAGTAAATCATAGTATTTACTCAGGTTTGAGACGATATTTCGTACTAGTCCAATAATAATCCATTGTGCAGTATTACTACTTTGTTTATATTTTAGTTAAATCACTTCAGTCAGTCTATTCTGAGTTAGTGTACATTCTCTTTGTTATGAACAAACTGTAATGTTTGTTAACACGCTGAGGCTATATATAGGGCTTGAATTTTCACTTAGGTTAGAGTCGGACGTGTATTGATACATGGTTCATATAGGTAGGATTTATTAAATATACATTATTCAAAGGCGCTGTACAAATAATATGTAATATAATAATACCCCAAATAATATGTCTGTAAGAACCCTGTAATGATTTAAAAGATAATAATTATTTATCTGTGAAAGCGACCTTAAATAGGTGTGTTTTTAGAAGAGATTTAAAGTTTTCAAGAGACGACACATTTCTAATATTTGCCGGCAACTTATTCCACAAAGTGGTGGCTGCAACACTAAACGTACAATCACCATATTACTTGAGCCGAGACACTGGCACCTGCAATAGTATCTGACTGGATGACCTGAGTTTTCGGGATGACTTTCTAATGGACACCAGTTCACACAGGTATTCTGGCGCCATATCATTAATAGATTTATAAGTTATTAACAACATCTTGAAATTGATACGCTGTCTAACGTAGCCAATGTAGTTTTTGAAGAATTGGGGTGATATGATAATATTTTCTAGTGTTTATTACAATGCGAGCTGCACTAATGTTATAATCAGATATATCATATAACAGGGAGTTACAATAGTCTATGCGAGATGTAACAAAGGCGGGTGAAGTCATCTATATCCGCAAGTGGAGAAGTATTGTGACCATACAGAATGGCAATAATAATGGGTTTGTTGACTATGAGGGCGTTTCCGATTTCGACAAATAGGGATTCATAAACATGTGAAATAAATACTGACAGATCTTGCCCCCTTGTGCTCTCACGGTATCTGGTCGAGGTTTGTATATAATTATATAATAGCCGTCTATGGAATAATTAACATTTTCATGTATATGGAACACTTCTGTCAGCCCTATAAAATCAAATTTGTTAGAGCCTGAATTCATCGTACATAGTAAATCTTAGCATGATTTTAGCAAATATTCGGCTCCAAATAGTATAAAGCAACTGTCAAAAAGAGTGCCACACAATCGACAATGCTCGATTATGTTTTCTCCAAATATAACTTCAATGTTGTAAACATAAGGATCCACATTTGCCTGTGCATAGGATTTCATCACAGCTTCGTGTGTTTCATATCTTCCACTCTCTTTGAGTCAGCGTTATGTACCGTCAAGTTTATGCAAATATGAGCAGTTTGGATGAAACAACATCGACTGTCGCACCTAATCTACGGAAATGGATATATTTAATTGCAGTCTTAACCAATGTTAATAAACTGAACCTAGACTAGGTCTTGAGAGCAAAGATTAACTGTATTTTACAGTTACTACGCTGAATACGCTTCAATATGACATCCTATAGGCTCTCTACCATTAACGAAAATTCGAACAAAGTTTTAACTCTTCGTCACAAACCTAACACATTACCATGGTCTAGAGAGAAGTGAACGTTTAAATGAAACTTAAGCACATATTAGAAGGACAACACATTCTCGTGTACGGCTTCTTCCATTTGTCTTTTATCAATTATACAGAAAAATAAAGCATTTCCCTACGAAACTACTTTTTAACCTTTTACCATATTTCACATTTTGGAAGATTAAAAATCTGATTTGATCTTTTTAACAACTTTACACCTATATACCCTACGTATTGTATACATATTTACCATTTATACTTAACAATTTACATCTTAGCTTATACAGAACTTTCATTGACACCAGTAATCTGGCTTATTAGCGTTATATGCAGAATCTTTAATACGGTTTTATTTTCAAGCCTTTTTGAACACTGAATGGCCTAAATTGCGCCATTCTATGAAAGCGCTATGTTTCCATGCTGAATGCTCGACACAATGTTAGATTAAGAGCAAGGTCTCAGGGGTGGGGATTTAACTCAGTTAGAGAAACATTAGAGGTGATGGCAGAGTCCAAATGCTCCCTACAGGCTCAACCCCCAAATATTTTCACGGAAAGTGTGATTTTATTTATAGTTAGTCCATATCGTAACAGGGTTTCAGAGTCTAACGTAGCAATAAACTTCCATATACTGACCACTGTACTTGCTGCCTTTGGTGTATTTTCCAACATATTAATAATGTGAAGCGATCGTTTTGTTGGTCGATAAAGCAGGATCATGATAGTGATATTTTTGACAGTTCATCATTCCAACGGGATTAAGATGATTGTATGGTAGCATCTGTATGAGAATAAAACACAAAGCTTTTATTGGCGTTTCCCAAAATATGTGATATTGTGGTTGTTCTTATATTCGTAAATGAGGAAATAACGTCATAACATGACGTATCGTGTCACCACTAATATACTGCTGATCCTTGTTATCCGTAATTCACGTCCGTGGATGTCAAATGCTGCGTTATCACCGAACCATATTGTAATTGGATTAACGGGGCCGGACTCTGTGGGACCCCCCCCACAACTATCGACTGAAGGCTATGATCTTATTTACATGTACCCAAAAGATACATAATATTAGTTAACAACAGACGCTTGCTAATCATCTTAAAACTACCACAAACATTTCACACATCAATCTCAAACTCAACTTCTGCCAGGCCTATTGAGAATATAGTCTGCTAACAGCAGTGTGTGTGTGTGTGGGTGTGTTCCCTCAGACAGCAGAGGATAGTTGGTTTCAGACCTGAAAACCAAAACTGAAAGGCTACAAGGGATGATCATCATAGATATAACAGAGTCCACCCCAAAAAAACTTTTCTAATCGAGAACTGCCCCCCCCCCGTTTGTTAGATTAAACTTAATACAATATCTATCTTTGGGATATATATAATTTATTTATACAATATATGATACAATGTACGTGTATAAAGCTTTTCACGTGCAAACATTACAAAATAATAGTGAAAAACAGTGAACATGAAAGTTAATATTACTAAGCAACTCACACAAAATGTAAAAGCTCACATGTGTCGATCATTAGCCAGTCAGCATCCATCACCCCATCTCTTATAAGACATAATTCAGTTATTGCTGATGAAATACAACAAATTTCGTTATCAAAAGTATTTAGAGAGTTTAACTTATTTTTTTATTTGCTCATTTACTGTTCAAAAATACTTTATTATTCAAATGATAAAGCAGATATTTTCTGTTAGATGCAACAATTGTCTTAGAATGTTCACACATCTTCGCACATAATGATACAATCTGATTCTTACTGTGCATTGCATACTAATAAAAAGAAGCAAATCTTCTCAATAATGAGAAGACACAATGCGTTTGATTTGGTAAATTCCATACCTGCCGAACACATTTTCTCCAAGCAAAATAAAACTTATTATTATATTCGTAGTGGAGAGCCATAATAGCTTGTACAATAAGTACGAAAGAGAAATTTTCTAATATCGCTGCTGCAAATACCAAACTTAGATATGATATAATTTGTTCTCATGTAGAGTTCACCAATAGCTGTATTGATTACTTTACAATTAGAATCGGAATCACCCACATCCCGACCAAGATGTTGGACAGAATAATATATATTTATTATATCACCATTCAAAGTAAAGTTATCATTGACAACAATATTGACATTACTGCACGCCGTCACTCGGCTTTTTGATGAATTAAACTTGACATTATATACCTGTCCAAAATCTACACAGACGGACAACATTTTATCACTTTTATCCCATAACTTACGTACTACACTACTAAGAGCAATAGCCCTGTAATTAGTGCTATCATTTAATCATTTCTTAGTTGATTTGGGATTAGGGATTAAAATAGCTGAGAATAATAACGAGATATGCACAGCCATAGAAGGGGAACTATTAATCAGAACGTCCGACATTAGATTATTTGTGCCATCTGCTTTCCTCGCCTTCAGTTTAAATAGAGCATTGCTCACGTCACTGCTATTAATGGCATGGTTATAATTACACAAAGGAGAATCACAACCACTTATAACCATATTCTGCACCTTTGAAATAAGAGTCTTCATTTCGCTGAAGTCATATGATACACTGGTGTATAATATTTTATAATTACGCTGAAAGACTTTTTCCACTAATACGTTTTACCTCCTGCCAAAAAGAACGTTTACTATTTGATTGAAGTGACATAGCCATTTGATTTGACATTAATTTGTTCTAATTTCTCTTGAGCATTTTCACTATTCGTTTATACTTATATCGTGTTCGACGCCTTATATCATCTATATGACTTTAACTATGCCTTCCATTGTCAACCCATAGTCTATGCCAAAACATAGCCACTTTTCTTGGTACTAGGGATACATATATCTGATGCTAATAAGCATACATCAATAATATTATTAAAATAAACATTCAATGCATTACTATGTATCTTACACGATGTATCTTGGCTATATAAAGCATCAAGTGGTAGCTTAAGCTGGGCACAAAATTCTTCAAGCATATGTTTATAATGTGCAATGTTATCTGCAGTTGCCTTGTACCATTGAACATATGTTTTACATATTGACGGCTATCATACTTTTCGTCATATTCTGTAGAAAGGCTAAGGGTAAGCAATATCAGAACATGATCCGATAGATTATTTCCATCATGTAAAGAACGATAATTTATTATATTTCTAAACAAAGTTTCAGAAACAATAAAATTATCTAAAATAGATTCAGTTGAAGGTGCAACATTTTCATACATATAAATTATATGGGATTTATCCGACATATCGCAACATTTCAGTTCCTCATTTTGTACAAAAACATTCAAAGTTTGTGTATGTGAAAAGTAACTATCGATATGATTCATCGATCGACTCACGCCGTGATGTTCCATCTGACGATGTATGTTCTTTCTGGACCGGGAATAACCTCCTGTTTTACGAGCTCCATCAGAATGTGGAAGTCGTTCATCCACTACCTCTTGAACTCCAACTTGACTGAAGTTGCTCCGTTGGGAGCGGTGGAGCTGATGGTACAGTCTTACCGGCCTTACCGGAGTGTGGTGGCACTGATGATTTGGGTGACATCACACTCGCATAACTTTTACCATTTTCAACCTTCTCTTCCATCACAGCTGTTTAGCAAACATTCTCACTGACTGTCACTTCAAGTTCCCATACCCGACTTTTTACTGCAGCTAGTCTTTCGCATTTGTTTCCGATGGTGTTACCTTTGGGATCCTGTTCAATCCCATGGGATCAACAGCCACATTTAGTATAATACCTGCTATGTCCAATTTCTGGATAGCCCCAGTGATATCCAAAGCAATAATATCAGACACTGATCTAGTTGATCCATCACACCGTTTTGTATATACGCCTATCACATCACGATTTGCTGTATCCCATAATATGTCCTTTGCATGTGTTAACTCCTAAACTGAATAAAACTGTGTTTGTCACATATCCAAGATGTGAACTATCCAAGGCATACACCACAAATGTCAAAACAGGATCAATAATTGGTTTCTCAGAATGAACCACACTCTCATTAATCTGCGTTAGCACTGTGATTGTATCATCATGAACTTCTGTATCTGTACCTGAAATATATTAATTCAATGGCATACTCTGGCCACGCCCATTAAATACCAGAATGACATCCTTTTCTTCAGACGTATTTCAACTGCCACTTCTATGTTAACAAAACCCTCAAACAAAGCTCCAAATGACTTATTTGCTTGCTTATGACATTGTCCCATGTTTTAAATATTCCAATTTTCTTTCCAACAGCTACTGCATAGTAGTTTTTCTCGGTACCTTGTTGGTTTAGCTCACCCATGTTGTATCCAAGCTTTCACACCCATGCACAATGGTGTATTTACCTGTATAGTCAATTCTATGCTGTTGAGTCAATTTTATGCAGTCACTTTTGACATGTTGAAATCCATTAATATTTCACCCACATATTCAAATCCACAATAAATATTTATATCAGCACAATCCACATAACATCATACATATAATGATATCAAAAGTGAACATAAACGTGCAATATTTCTGCCACAAATGATAGAATACTAATATCTGAAACGAAAGGTGCGTTTCAGTTAAATCAACTCAAATACATTAAACAATGATTAAACAATATAAATTTAAATATCAACCACACCGCAACTAATATTGAAGATTCCCATTATATGATATGATCTTCATTTTTCCAAAAACATTAGCTCAGATATGTTCATTATCAAATTTACAGAAATTAAATAGGAATATCCCACTTTCAAGTTTGTTTACACTGATGGTTCAAAGAAAGACAATCGAGTTGTTTCCGCTGCTATAATGGGTAGAGGATGTTTGACAGAACGTTTACCCGATGAAGTTTCTATTTTCTTTGCTGACGTTCCAGCTAGTTTACTGGCTTTCAAATATATAGATAGCTCAATCCATAATAAATTTGTCATTTGTACCGATTCATTTTCCCGCCTCCAACCAATTGGAGGTCTACAACTAGACAATAGTAAAACATAACTAATGGAGGACAAATCGTTATATTTTGTTAGCATAAAGGGAAATGGAAAGGCTGACGCTATTACGTAATACCTCAAGAAATAAATTATCACACTCAGACACACTTTAAATATATATACCGGCTCCAACTATGAGTGGTGGTGGCGGAGCTATGAATAACCACTCAATGGACAGAAAATCCTAATATGTGAAACGTCGGTAATCCTGTATAAATATATATTAAATAAATAAAATATATCCAGATAAAACTTTGTAATCCGGACATGTTTGTTCCGACAATCTGGGAATCCGACTAAGATTTGTGTGGAACCGATTTTGCTCCATTATAAATGCGTTGTATCTGGAATTCTGAGCTTCCGCCTTCGACAGTGTTTACTCATAATAAAACATGCCTTTTCAGTGTATTAACACCTGGAAAAAGCTATCCTTAATCACACACCAAAGAATCTGGGTCAGTGTTTCCTTGGTCTAATTGTATGCATGTTAAATTGTGAACAACCAATCGCAAGTTGTTTTGACAAAATGAAGATCAATGCAAAGGCGGCCTAATTGCAATCCTTACGAATATGCAGCTGCCGGACACAGATCTACTTGCGAACCTGCTCGTCTCGGCCCATTTGAGCTTATCATGATGCGTAAGTCAGGAGATTGAAGACCTAGAAATCAAAACCAGGTGGCTGTGCCCAGTAGGCGAAAGCCAGGGGGGTCTCTCCCAAACTTCAACCAGACACGACAAGAGAGTGAAGACCAAAATATCTATTAACAATTTATTCATCGACTGAATACCATCTCTGAGTTCCTCTCCGAAATCGCTGATATATTTTTTATTGATTGTTCAAATAAAGACAGTTTAGTTGTTGCACTCTCAAATATATTCACAATTCCATTATGGCACCACGTCACCCGTGTATAGTGTGAAGCTGCCGAATTCACAACAATAACAAGACCCTGCAATGCGACGGATGTCCACGCTGGTGCAGATCGATTTTCATTGGGAGGGCGTCGACCGCATTCGTCCTTATATCAATGACGATTTCTTTGACTACCCGAATGACGTGGCCGCAGTTTTTGTAGGTACACGATTTAATGATATTCCAAAAAGGCCCGTGAATGAATGGCAACTGGGATAACACTGGGATAAAGTGTTTAATACCTGTACTTCCAGACGATGTACTTGTTCGGGCACTATTCAGTATTCACGCCTTCATCAGATCCGGCACTGCACTGAAATAGATCCCACTGCTGGTCGTGTTGATGTCGGGCTGCAACACGAACGACTACAGTGACGTCATACGAGCCGTCCTTCACCCGCTACCCACAACCCTAGCTATGACTGAGCTGATGGCCGACTACGAGACCTTCCAGTCTGCGCTTCCCTCTATCAGGGGATGCCTGTTCCATTTTACCCAGGTACAAAATTGGCCTATTCCCTTTATAGTCAATATTATGATAAATAATATTTGTTGTTTTCCGCAAAGTGCAGGAACTCGGCCTACAAAATGCTTACAGTGCTGACATTGTCCAACATACGGTAAGACATATACATATACTTATCCTATATAATACATTTCTGTGGTTTATATCTATATTTATCTATACAATGTGTGTTTTGCAGGTTTGTCGAGACCTAATGACCTATCCTTCCTTACTAGCACATCGCGCGAGTGTTTTACAGGGTCGTCTCAAGGATTGTCGCAGACGACACTCCTGATCTCAACGTCCTGGTCAGCTACATCCGGAACATCCGGGTTTGAGGAGTGATCTTCACTACTGCTAACTGGAGTGTGTATGGACAGTAGGTCAGCACTAACAACGACGTAGAAGGGTGGCACTACGCCTTAATTACAGGGGGAAGAAAGCATCGCTGTCCTTCTAATTGTTGATTCATCTACTACACCGAGAGGCCAGACTTGTCAAATTAACAACTCAATTAGACTACACCGAAGAGGCCGAACGTCTACAACGTCACGGCTCCACACATCCCACGGCGCAGCTGTACCAGCTGGTGAATATGGTGATGGGGAAAGATCTGCGCCATCCTTTATCGGCGGGAGTAAGCTCATCTGCCTGCGGGCCGACGACGGCTTAACGAACTGTTAAACTATGCTTTGCATACTAATTAACCAGTGTGATGGGGTATGTATTATGTTGTATGTGAAATACACAAATCTGAATACGTATATACTTTATTTATATATCGATTCAAGTACCGGAATTGGAATAACGGAATTCGTCGTTTCTTTGTTGTTTATTAATTTGAGTAAAACATACAAGTATGAAGTAGGTGTGTATGTAAGTTTAAGTAGATCTATATGTGTTTGTATCTAGTCTTATAAATGAGAAGTATTAATATTAATAAATGATCATTTGGAGAACCAAATACGGTTATTCGGTTTCAAAAATATCGGAGTTATGATAATAATAGCCGAAATTGCAGTTTTTAACGTTGCTGACATCTTCAAATGAAGGGGAGACGAATGTGGTCTATAATTTATAGCTTCCGGGGACTAATTCTAAATAAATTTGCATTATATGGCATATTCGGTGGAGAAAACCTTACAAGTTGTCTGGCTGGATGAGAACCTCCTCCTATTATTGTGCCACGGCCGAGGCGCGAACCTGCGACCTCCCGCACATAATGGCCATAGTTAAATATTCTCACACTCTACCTATAGCCTCGGTCATGCGTACACGCAAACAATCATAGCTGCAACACTTAAATACGATTTAAGATCAGACGGGTAAGGGGTCTATTTGTCTCAAACTGGGGTACGAGTTGTCTTGTGTACGGGAGATCTTGGATATGGGTTATATTTCGGACGAATTGTCCAGAAATCCTCCCGCTAGGTCTCTCTGAATTATGAATGGAAAGGAGGAATTTTTTGACTGGGAATATTTCAATTCATTCAATTCAATTTGTTTATTTCAACATTCTTAATACGTAATTTTAATGAAAACAAACACATACAGTGTTGAAAAGGAGTATGATTGAAGCATTGGTTATATAATTAATCTCACCTTAACATAATATTAAAACATTCATCACAAATGCATTCGCATAATTATTATTACCGACTGAAAATTGAAGAAAAAGTCGTCATACTCAAATTGACAAAGGTATATATAATATTGTATATTCTAACAAAAACTTACATGATGTTACTTCTGATTTGCAGATAAAGACATGGTAGTAGGCCCTAGTAGGAGTAGTAATAGTATTGTATATACCTCCTTCTATAGGTCTATAGGGTTACTAGGAAGAATCCTATGGAACTACTGCCTTCGTCCGTCAGAAGATCCCACCCATTAAATTCATAGCTTTATATAGAGCAAAACATTCAGTATGTAGCATAGAATAAAAGTTTTTAGATTCGTTCACCAGGGGACCTTTTTACTGAGAGTTAAGATTTTTTATCTTTTTATTAACTCAATAGATCTTAGCACGATTTTAGCAGATATTTGGCGCCAAATAGTATAACCCGTGTAAACATTTTGTCTGCTCTCTTTGAGTGAGCGTTAGCAATTTTATGTAAATTTTAGCGGTTTAGATCAAATAACAGTAGTTGTTACACTTAATGTACAAAATGTTGATATATGAAAATTATAATTGATAATAACTTCATAACGAGTGGACATATAGACCTATAATTATATAAGATATCATTTTGAAGGAGAGAAATAGCTTTATCAGATAGCTACAAAATCTAAGGCCATATTTAGCCTATATTCTGGCATAAAAATGACCTGAAATGCCTACCTAAAGAGCTAAAGAATGGTGAATGAAACTAATAGTAACACCTCAACACAGAACACTTAGACTCAAAAGACTCTTTAGGAGTTTAGCGCACTCGCATTATGAGAAAATGGGTTGATAGATTCCATTTGACAGCAATGATTCCTTTGAATATTATTTATAAAAGTTACATGTAAGCTTATTTTTGTACGTTGCCTGTTGTTTTTTTTCATTTAAGAAGACCATATTATATATTGGAAACAAGTGTTCCGTAGTGAGCTTTTATGAATTATGCATTATTCTTAATGAAAATATTTTACGACCACTTTTATGCACGAAGTAAGCTAAATATAAAGGTAATAATCGAGGCGAAGTCAAAATATGAGACACCTTTCAGACAGACAGGAATCTTCTTCTTGTAGGTATTGAGATAGCTGCCATCATTACCAGATATCATCCCCCGTAGAGTAGTGGGCCATCAAATTCAGTTAGCATTAAATCAGATAGACTGTCCTTTCACACTGAGAGCGCACGTCTGTAGTCAGGTTATGGTGAGGGGGTTTCTTTTAGGGAAAACTTAGGGCCGAGTATAATTAAATGTTCGGAATCACGCCTTTTAATACTGATAAATCTAACAAATGTATATGTAAAATAGACATTATTTAAAAAATTATTTATACTGATAGCTGATCTGAACCTAAAAATATCTATATCCAATAGAACACATCGTCGACGACATCCATATACAAAATGTATATACACAATTGTGTCTGGTACGATTAACTATATTTTAGAGCTTTGCAGTAACAATCTTTAGTATATTATGCCATATTAATTACCTGAGAATTTAACCTGGATTTGGATGATGATGTGATACACCATTGAAATAAATAAATTTTTCCCTATAA
Source organism: Paralvinella palmiformis (assembly GCA_025642065.1). NCBI lineage: Eukaryota > Metazoa > Annelida > Polychaeta > Terebellida > Alvinellidae > Paralvinella > Paralvinella palmiformis. Next base: position 13,473 of record JAODUP010001588.1, read on the forward strand.
TATTCCTCTGGTGTGTGTGCTGGTGTATTGCTGCAGTTCTTCTGTCTGCTAGCAACTCTAGGACAACTGGTTTCCCAACAAGCTCTGCAGTCCCTGTTGCCAACTTCATATAACGGGAAAATGGCATACACTGTCAGGTAGACAGACACCTTGGATCTGTTATTAAAGAGGAAAATAAAAAGGATTAATTAATTCCTAACTACAAATCTGCGTGTTGTTGACGTGTGATAAGATAAATCAGGTCTTAAAGCATTTCTGTTTAACCAAGAATATGGTGATTATTTTATTAATACTCATATTGTACTATGAGCACAATAATTAGTACTGCTATTGTTATTATGGTAGTAGTAGTAGTATGTTAACAGCATTCCAAATATATAGCTATGATAATGGTATCAGCATTACTGGAGCAGAATTATTTTAGATTTATTAAGAAGTATTTTTACCATGTAGCATGCCTCCAGAAAAATGAATGCTCGGTTTTGTAACTTCACTGTAATAGAGTGGAGATGTAACAGTTCTTGATATGATGTATTGAACACAGCAATAAAGTCGAAACTGGTTAAAGATAGGAGGAGTGATGATGTCCTTCTCTTTGTGTCGGGACTCCATGGGGAAAGAAGATTGTTCTAGTATGTAGAATAATGATAGATATTATGAACAATGACTTCACAATAAGTGATAATGTGCTCATTCGCCACGTAGAAATGGGAGTAAGTCTCATGCCTCTCAGCCCATCATGTCTGCACAGATTAAGCAGAGAATTTATTTTCTCCTGGATTCTGGCTCATCCCTGCTGATGATGTGGATTAGCAAAGATTCACGCGTCTGGTGTCAAAGATTCGCAGGTTTCTTTAAGCTTGTCATTCGGGTTTCTGTCGGCAATCAAAGAACACGACTGGCCAATTACATGATTTAAGCAATGACCACTGCAACGTGTGTAGGTTGCCAATGGCACTTACTTCTTTATGTGAGCTTGAACTCCAACAGCATTTGCTGCTGCACCATCATACCCTTAGCCACGAATGTCAGTCACTGTGAAATGATATCGCTTCAACGAATCCAGGATAACATCAGCGATATCCTTGCCAGGTGTGCTCTCTAAAGTCTAGGAATTCTTCTCGGATATTCTGGTTCTTATCCAGAAATCGAATGCACAGGGCCATTTGTTCTTGGCTACGAATAATTACGTCATCTGCCAAGATGGTGTAGAATCTGGCCTCCTTGACTTCTGTTAGAATGGATTGCAGAATTTGGGTTTGGCCTATGATGTTGATCAATTCATTTTGACTCTGTGTAGATACATATCTTGCATGTTTCATAACATGTGCATTCAGATGATGGTGCAACATATCATCTCGCTTTGAGATTTCCTTCAGAAATGCCAAGAATATTCAGGATTACCTGCTGTTTTGATACTCTCCTCATTTCCACGCAGAACGATGCATTGCTGACCACATAACAGAACAGCCTTAATGATTTTCTTCAAAACATGTCGGTTATCAGTAATTCACTGTAGAAGAGTTTTGTCAAGATGTGTTGGAATGGTCTAATCTGGATTGTTGAGATCATAGACAAAACTATCCATGCCAATAATAGCATCAAGGTGATACTTTTTTTGTTGTGTGTCCACTCTTTCCTGCTAAAATATCACTTGCCTTTGGCGATTTCCCCATGGGGCTGTTTACTAGAACACCCTTCCTACAGCGATCTGCTACAAAGAGTGAACATGTTTAAACAGAAGCCTCGATCTACCTCTGGACTAGACATTTCTTCAGCCATGAATTATAGAAAGAGCTGTTACTCTTATTCATAAATGTGAAGGGAAAACAACAAAGTGGTGGTGGAGCAAAGTGGTTTTGGGATAGATGCAGCTCTCCATATTTTCATCTGTTTTCCAAGCTGTTGGTAGAGAATCATCAATGAAAGCTGATCTGTGGATGACATGGCCTTCTCTGTCATCTGAAATGAGACAAGATTCCTAAAATTTCAGATTTTATTACTCATCATGATCACAAACTTGTGTTTTAAGAGCGAATATATCTAAAACAAATGGTGGTCTCCTACTTTTACCACAACTTACTGCACACAAAACATGGCAGTCAAACTTATTAGCACCCTTCACAGTAAAGTTCATTTACGTTCTAAGATGCTGAATGGGGTAAATTGTGCCGATGTGTCGTTAAATAAAAGTAATCCACAGTAAAGTTTATTTGGATTGTGTCAAATATTTTAATATGAATGCTCTTCTGGACATAATTAATCATGTACACGTACAATTTGACATCACTGTTTTCTTCTATATTTCGTTTACTACTCTCACCTGGACAATGACTCTTGTTCACCTTTTTTGTCAAACTTGTCTAGTGACCCTTTTGCCTTTGCGACCACTGTTTCTGATCGTGTTGTTGATTGCTCACATTTACTATTTGATGAGTTAAACTGAAATGTGAACACATTCTGTATTGTAAGAATCTCCACAACGATACTTCTCCTGTGCATTAGTTTCAACATAAACAACTCAATTAATTAACAAATAACATAAATATATATAACATAATATAACATGTAACTCCATTACTCGTAGTGAGGAAAAAGGTTTTGCTCACCAAGGCATCCTTAACTAACCAAGTCATCTAATATTTGGGTTGCATGGACAGGCCAGGTTATAGCATATCAATTCTCAATAATTGCCAAAGTCCACACTGTCGAAATATGACAATATTTCTGATAAAAATGAAGTGAAATTGTGAAGATTAATTTCTCCATTCTCAAATATTTTGAGTCTATCACCTGTTAGTGGCCTAACTTAAACTTTCGTTTACATTTACATTTTTATAGGATTTGAAGTGGACATTTTTGCCAAATTCGGCACAATGAACAGTTAAACCCACCAAGTCTTAATCTAGATATAAACAAATTGACAAATTTGTGAGCATCAAAACATAAAAATTCCCATATTTGTTTTCTTTTATTCCATATAATTATATTATTTTATTACCTGGAGCAGAAGGATACCAACTGGCTTTGTCGGTTTCCCTTTCCTATTTTCATCTTTCTAGCCATTTAAAAAATGCATTACTAAGACAGTTACAAATTCATCAATTATTTCTCGTCCTCACATTTTCTGCAGACTCGGGAGGGAAACCCATTTTTTATATTTATGCTTACGATTTTTTTTAAAACGAATCACCTTTTTGTACCAATAAATGTAGATAGTTAACATTTTGCAGCATATTGCCTGTCTTTTTTTCTTTTGTTCTAATGTAAACTGTATAACATGTTTTGAGAGAAATATGAGACATACCAAAAGTTGAACCTATGGTACATTATGGCGGCGAATGAACCACTTGAAGAAGGCCTGGTCTGAGAACACATGTGGGTCTGACTTTTAGTATCTCCCTAGAAATGAAAAGAATACATGGTTGCCTACAATGTACAGTTATTTTCATGTTTTTGGTTTGAAAACCCTTGTACGACATGGCACTAATTATTTGTGCCAGTTGACACCCATCACAAATGGTCAGAGTCCTCTGTACAATCAGGTATGCCACAATATCAACAAACAGCAAGATATTTTGCATAGTAGTAGGTCAACTCGACAAATGATTCACAGTCAATATCTTCTCTCACAAACATGTTGTCCATGACCTACTGAATGTTCTTGAATGAACTACCACATATTAAGTCCAGCGAATTGGGGATCCATATCAATTCATTCTTTTCAGCCTGTCTCAATTCGTTCTTCTCGTGCATGCATCTTGACCTGCCACAATCATCACAATACACTATAAATCCCAAGTTGGTGGCTGTGTGTGCCGTAGGATTAAAAGGCAACCCATGATGACATGCAAGGCTGTGTCCCTCAAGTTTGTGGCTTACCATACAGGTTATTGAAGTAATAATACAAGTAATAACCCGAAAATCATGCATCATCAGACCCTACATTTAATGGTGAAAATATATTTTTTGTGGTAAACAATGTTGCAAAAATCATTTAAAATTAAAGTAACAGAAATTGGACAGCTACCATAACAAAATAGTAAACAATATTTAAGTCAATGGAAACGAACACCAAAACTTAAAAACAATTGTTACTGAGCTCCTAAAACATGCAAAAGTAAAACCAGCATCCATATTGCTAATACAATTACAAAGCAAAATTTAACATGCATTTTGTCATGCGAAGCAAACTCCTGAAATAATAATTTGGATTTCTGGCAAATATATATATATATATATATATATATATATATATATATTATGCTAAATGGGTCAAGCACTCTGAAGGAAATGAAGTGAAATTATTTACGAAACACCCTTCAGATTTCTGCCAGGAGTCGAATGTCCATCCTAGAGGTATGTGGCAAATCACGCGGTCAATGGTAACGTCGAACTGGGAACCGAAGCACCCCCCCCCGAATTATAATGCTCTTGTTCAGTAACTTGGGACTGATAACCTCGACAAACCTTGTCCAGCAGTCTAACTGACAGACTATATCACTAGAAATGCTAACAACCATTGTCAGAAACTACGACCAAAAGACTCAGACAACATAGAGTTTGACCTCAATGATGAACATGTCCCAGAAAATTTCCTATGCAAGTATATCACAGAGTGCGTTATTGTTGGGGCTGACAGAGCTTGTTGTATGCACACTGCAGCGGAGGTGGAGTATGTGTATGTCTGTTATCCTGTTGTTTATGGGGTAAATGCCGGGAACAATGGTTTTATTATATCAAGCACTTAATTTGGCTATGTCTGAATTTGGTGTTATTTGTTTGTGTAGAAGTTCTGTTAGCATGTGTTTGTTGGCACATGTTCTGTTCTGCGTGTAGGATGTTGGTTAGGTTAGAGCATCGGCTCGTTCGCTATCCTCGATATTTGTGTGGCTGGAAAACCAGTGTAGAGTGGTTAGGCTTCCACGTTGGCTGAAGGCAAAGGCGGAGTCAATAAGTTTAGTTATGATTTCTGGATATGTTCGTGTTTTTGTTTGTGCCAGGATTTTGATGGCTGCCATCGAGTCTTGAGTGTACGATTGTGTATTCATACGAAGGTGGCATGTATGACATGGTTTTCTGCTAGAGTGATAGTTGTGTGGTTTTCTACATGGATTTCGGAGTAATCCCTCCAGAACACAGGCTCGGGCAGATTTTCCATCCTGGCAAACACTGGTATCTGTGTAGATGTGTATTGCTACCCGGTGTCTGTTCAGGGAAGAGATCCTTCCGAAGCCTCAGGGAATCCTGCTTTGTGTGTCTTGGGGTTTTGATTTTTTTGTTTTCGATAATGATGGTCAGTGGGCGGTCGCGCCATGGGGCAGCTTCCTTGGTATCCGGAGGGTTGATTGCCGGATTTTCCATGTCCCTCTGAATAGCAGCTGCTTTCATGGCCCAGCTTCTTTTAATATGTACCCTGGGGTCTTTGTGTACGGTTTCTTGTATTGTAGAGGTGATTTGGACTGGGTATGGTTTTGTCGCTGTTCTTAATATATATATATGGCTGTGTATCCCCTTATGAGATTAACAATAGGGAGATGCCGCCTTCTCTACTGATGAGGGCAGAGGGGCAGAAAGGGGGGGGGGACTCCTAAGACATAGTTATATGTACTTAATTAGGATTGAATTAGGGCTTTATAAATAGTAATCAGATTTTTGTGTTTATTCCTTCTTTAATATTTGAAATTAATTGTATTTGTTTAGTCGAGAGTAGATTTTTTGTTTTGTTTGTAGTGCGCATTTGTTGAAATTGAGGCCGTTGTCTATGATGACGCTGAAGTATTTGTATTTGTTGACGATTTCAATGTGTTGGTTGCCTATATGGAAGGTGTTGTGTTGTTTTGAATTGGTGTTGAATGCAATTATTTTAGTTTTGGCGGTGGAGAAAAATAGACCTAGGTCATTGGCTTTAGATGCTGTTGTGTCGAGGTCGGTTTGTAGTTTTTTGGCCGGCCTTAGGCCGTGTGAAATAATGGCTATGTCGTCGGCGTAAGCCAGGATAGCGACACATGGGGGGGGGGGGGAGTAATGATATGGAGATTAGTACTGTAATTAAGGAGTTAAATAGCGTAGATGAGAAAGCGGAGGCCTATGTGGAGCCTGTAGTGAGTGGGTATGGGTCAGATCTTTACCCCTTGAAATGTAACTTTAATTTCTTTATTGTCTAGGAAGTCTTCTACCGATTATATTATTCTTCCCTTAATTCCCAGAGGTTTATACAGATGTTCAGTGTCCATGTTTATATGAGCCATGAAGACTACACAAAACAGGTTCCATTTGTGACCAGCATGATATTCTGTCACTCAAAACAGGACTATATCACCATATTCCATAGTATCCTGGAAGGTTCCACATCACCACCACAAGCTCAGCGTGTGGTCCTTGACTACGAAGAAGCTATCTGGAGATACATACGGACGGTAATGCCCAGCTTCCACATTAAAGGTTGGGCATTTTACTTTACTCGGGCAAGGTACCAGCATGTGCAACAATTAAGCATATCAAACTGATTTTGAGATATTTAAGCACATCAGAAAACTAAAATCCCTCATGAACTTCATGAGGAAAACATAGATTAGCAGCACTGTGTGGCCCCCATCAGCCTGAAGTGTATATGGACTCGGTATCCACACAAACAATGATGTCGAGGAGTGCCACAACTATCTAAACAAGCATGGGCGTCGCCACATGCCATTTTACATACATTATAAATGTAATCGTAATCAGCGATTACTTTCACAATTATTCAGTGTATTTGATTATCTACCATGTTATATCATGCCAGAGATATGGTTCGGTATGTAAGATAAAAGATAACAATAGAACTGGTTTACCCATTGTATTGATGAAGTTTGGGGTAGAGACCCCTCGCTGTCGCCTATTTGGGCACAGTCATTGACGGACTGCTGTCATATTTATACACATGATGATGTGTCAGTTTATTGGTTCTATGAATATGAAAGGAAAATGTGTTCAAACACTGCTTCAGATGGTGCCGCTATTATAAGTCATATAAACAGGCATTTTAGGCTAACTGGTGTTGTTTTCACACGGTTAGGCCCAAGTTGGTCCATAGCCAGCAATGGTGCATGTCTTCTTTGTGACACCGTCGTTTTGACTACAGCTCCAAGCGACCCTGATTGGCCGGCAGTCGGATGGCAATCAGCCAATTAATTTAATGCATGCCATAGTTAATATAAACAATGATACATGTTGGCCTTCATTCGACATACAGTGTGAGAAACGTGGGCATTAGACGGAGATCAAAGGTTGAAGTTGGGAGGTGATCCAGTTATAGAAGAAAAATACAAATTTAGAACATAGCAATAATTTAAGACTGTGGAAAAGTGGTCCGTTTAGAGAGATGGTCAAGTTACAGAGCGGTTGGGGATTATAATTATCCTATTTATTGTATAAACTTTATCTGGCTTAGAGCAATTTCAGTTGAATAAGGCGCTATATAAAATGCTATTATTATTATTATAACTTTACATTCGCAACCGATTCATTTATTGTGGCCGAGGTTACCAGTCCTAAAGTACCTACGTCCAAGGTTACTGTAATTCAACCACACTACTATCTAGGCCATGAAGCTGCCCCGTGACATGGCGTAATGAGTTTGCATATCTGAAATATTTGCCTCCGGCTCCTGCCCCATGGCATGACTATGTCATTATCAGGTGCTCCGAGCAGTGCTGTCAGCAGAACAAATATAGTCAAACATTACATCGATATATGTGTCAGTAAATGTGCACGTACTTAAGTTGATGCAGTATTATTTTGCCATTATTTTAGAGTTCTATTCCCCTTCCTCACAGGTACAATAATGAAAATCATTGTAAGTGTGTTACTGCTTTTGCTCAATTTTGTTTATTTCGATCTAAACATAGCACGTGAATATCAGAATAGCAAAACACGGCATAAGTCAGAATTATTGTCAACGCAGCTCCCGTTAAACCCCCCCCCCCCTCTCGGCTACGAGCCTGGGCCGCTGTGTCGGGCTTTCCTATGGCCGAATGACATGTTTGAAAGGAATTACAAATTACTGTTTTCCAGAAATAGATTATTTGTTCATTAAAAATTGGTTTACTTGTATATAAGTGTAAGTAGATCTATAAGTGTTTATCACTTTGTGTATGGCCTTATCAATGAGAAGTGCTTGTAAAATATTAGTAAATGATTATTTGTAGTACCAACTGCAGTTATTGGATTCCAAATATAGCCATATTCATACGAACACGCAAACAAACAAAGTCGATTTGTCTCAAACTGGGATTCAGGTTGTCTTGGGTACGATATAGTTTGGGTACGGGTTATCTTTGGTGGGAATTGTCTGGAATTTCTAGGTGTCTATGAATCATGAATGAAAAGGAAGAAAATATTTGACTGGGAATGTTCGCATAATTCTCATTATTACTGACTGAAAATTGAAAAATTATCATACTTAAATTGACACAGGTATGTGTATGCTAACATAAACTGACATGATGTTCCTTCTGATTTGCAGATCAAAACATAGTAGTAGGCACTAGTAGTAGTAGAATTAGTAATAGTATTGTATATAATAATAAATACATCTCCGTGTTATGCCTTTAGAGGTCATATAGGGTTACCAAGAAGAATCACGTAGAGAAAAAAAGTTTAATCAGCAACTACTACCTTCGTCCGTCAGAAGATCCCACTCACTAAATTCACAGCTTTAAGTTCAGCAAAACATTCAGTGTGTAACATAAAATAAAAGTTTTAGTTTCATTCACCAGAGTATATCTGCTGCCAGGATCGCCTGACAGTCGATCTCATCCTCTCCCATTGCACAGAATACCACCACATCAGATAACACTATGATTACACAGAGACTCGGAAAGAATTGCTGGAGAATATTACCTAGATACAATTTAAAACTTTCTAAGAGAAGTTGGCCTTTTCTGAACATTCTTTCATCCGAAAATTGCCACAAAGATTTAACACAGCAGACTCAACTTCTGCAAGGCCTATAGAGAATCTAGTCTGTTAAAAACAGTGTGTGTGTGTGCGTGCGTGTGTGTGCGTGTGTGTGCGTGTGTGTGTGTGTGTGTGTGTGTGTGTCCCCAGATAACAGAGTGTAGTTAGTTTCAGTCCAGAATATGCTACAAGTGCTACAAGTGATGACAGTCATTAATGTAATAGAGTCCTCCCAAACATTTTCTATATATAATCCCCCCACTCGGTATATGCGTTAAGAATATCTCTGTCTCTACGTGTGTATGTGTACGTGCATTCAGAAGTAAAATTTATCAAATTTGAACTTATGCCAATATTTTAATGCTATCATAAAACTGAATGTAAAAGTCAAAAGGTTTTCATCTGAAATGTATATACATCGAATTATAAAATGCATGTTATGAGTTTTACATAGAAGAACATGGGCACTGATACACAAAGATGTTTTTTCCAGATTGAACAATGGACGGTTCAAATAGCTGTACAGAGAACACTCTCATTGACGACTCTTATTACCATAATCTGGTTAAACTATATTATCAATTGATTCCATCACAAATTGTATTCGTGCTTCATTCGTTTATAGGAAATGACCATTTTGGATCATTATTTTCAGTTTAACTTAATTTCATACAATTATATAAGTACATATATATATTTATACGTTATTGAACGTAATGTAAAAACAGTTTTTTTACAATTCAACGTAAAGTGTTAGTAGTGTTTGTTTTACTACATATTTTATAATGCAATGTTCAGTTAAATAAGTATGTGTATTTAAATTTTAATTGATACAGAAAGCCCACAAAACCTAATTTGTCAATTAATAATCACCAAGCATCAAATCAAATCACAACTGGATGCAATTGTCCCATGATGCCGTAATCACCAATTCTAGCTGACACTCACTGAATATATGACCTAACCCCTGGTGTGATGATTTGCTGATCCCCCATCTCATACTGACACCTATTATCATTTTGTTAGTGACTTAATTACCCCCAAAGCATTGTCTTGGTGACTTCATTAACGAATGTATAAACCCAGTCCAATATCACATTTAAATTAACATTCTTATCTCTCGTGCTAATGTACCTACATAAGGGTTTACATGTTTTTACACAGACGTTATTAACACCGTTAATATGTAGGTTAGGTCCTAAATATGTTGATTTCTGAACACTGAAAAGTTTCATGACATTGAAACTTTCTGTGCTGTGACTGTGATATAGTATTAATTATCAAGACCTTAACCATGTATAAAGGTGGAAGACCACAAAACTCAGCGGAGGAACACTTTTTTTTCATGTCACCATTTCCTTCCACGTATTTCACCGATACTTCGACAAAGATCTCCCCAGTTAATTGGTGGAAGGCTCTGTAAAGTTATGAATTGCCAAGTGACTTAAAAAACTCAACCCTGATTATTAAAGTTCATAAATACATTAAAATACCAGGTTAATACAAGAAAGTAGACCTTTATTATGTTACATATACTGTAATACATTCTACTAGAGATGGTGCTATAAAAATGTCTTGTTTAATATTATTAGTATTTGTTACTGCTTTTTATAACGTTAACATTGGCTTTGATTTCACAAACTTACTGCCAGGTACCTCTGTCACATAAACACATAATTCAGAAGAAACTTAGAACATTTCTTCTAATTCAGATGGAACAATCTCTTTTCGCGTTATAGTATTAAGCCTTTATTTTGTTATAAAATGAGTTTCATTCTCTAATAATCATATTTAAATTGAGGCCCAACTAGGTCTGGTGGATGTTTCCATCCCATTACCATTACTGGTTATTTGGTCTATTTAATTTAACACCTATTTTGCCGAAAAAAATTACACATATCTGTGCTTGCGCTATTTTCTTTGGGAACATTGGCCTAACCCTGATAAAATGAAACTAGCTAAATTGATATTCAAATCAGGAAACAAGAACCTCTTCAATAATTATAGACCTAATAGCATCCTTCCAGCATATTCTAAATTATTGAAAACAATTGTGGCGACGAAATTAGTTCATTTACTAGAAACTAATAATGTTCTGTACCCTCACCAATATGGCGTTAGAAGAAAAAATTCAACGATATAGCCAATCATGCACATCCTCAAGTACATTTCGGCAGCAAATGATAACCATTCAACGGAATTTTTTGGACTTAAAGCATTTGACACTATTAACCATAAAACTCTTTTATCAAAATTATTTTTGTACAGAATCCGAGTCATACCTAATGCTTGGTTCACTAGTTATCTCTTCGATCAATATCAATACACAGAATTCAATCATATTCGATCTATAATATTATACATAAATGACATTACATAATACTAATAATGTATACTTAATAAAGTACCCTTACTAGCAAGAGCCATTGAAAGGCACATTATAAATAATATGTATTAAAACATACTCCAAATAATATGTCTGTAAAAACCCTATTAGAGATTTAAAAGATGATTATTATTTATCTGTGAAAGCGACCTTGTACTTTATAATTTCAAGTGAATTGCACTGATCTATCTCAACTTTACTTTCCTGATGACACCGTCTTATATATGTCATATGCAAATCTTGCTGTACTATACAACACACTCAACAATGCACTGGCTAAACTAAACGACTGGTTTTGTGCAAATAGATCATCTCTAAAAATAAAAAGGCCAAGTTTGCATGTTCAGACCATCTATTAAAATACCAAACCTCCCGAAAAATACGGCGATTACACTGAATGGCATTAACTTAATTCAAATTGAGAATGACCAACCAGAAAAGGAAATAATATTTCTTGGTATATATATGGATCAAAACTTAACATGGAAATATTCTAAAATCTAAAATATTACGATCGCTATTTGCATTGAACAGAGTCAAACACATATTACCTTCAGATATCATTAATTCACTTTAATTCTCTTTGGTACAAAGTTACGTGATGTATGGCATCCAAGCATGGGGATCATCAATCCATATTAATAAAGTTGAATCTACACAGAAGAGAGCCACTCGGTTAATTCATAACAAAGTCTATTACTCTCATATACACACTCTTTTTAGACATGACAATATACTAAATATTTGAGATCTTTATTAATTCCAAAATCCATTGTTCGCCCCTTACTACAAACACAACACACTTCTTTGCTCTTTCAAAACTTATTTTACTGTGCATAACCAGAACAAAACCAACTTAAAACATCCTGACCATATATTCCGACAAATACCGCGAACTAAGTTATTATCCCTGCTCCTATTGCATCAAATCCTATTAATATGGAACTCTCTGAGCAATGACATGCTTTCGAAACAGAACAGAATTTATTTTAAATCCAGACTAAAGAAGTAATTTATTAAATAATACGGCATCCAAATTTAACATTGTAATAATGCCATGTGCTCAAAATGCCCTCGAACAAAGTTGTATACACTACCAAACATTTGATACTTTATATATTGCTAACTGATCATTTATATTACTCACTAATATTTGACTGATGACATATACTCCTAAGCTCATCTACCACACATTTTTTTCACATTGTTGAGACTATTAGTTGATATTTGGTCTCCCTTCCCTCCAGTCTCACTTGCGTTAGCGACAGACTCCATGACAGACAGCAGTATACTGACGCATTAGATTCATCTACCTTCACCATAACTCACCAATTATTATTTCATATAATCTCGAATCATTGTTGATTTATTTGTTTTAATTAGTGTTTAATTTTGTCTCCGGACGTCAGAGAAGATAGCCTTCGTGGCTAGTGGTTGTCGTGGCTAACAACATCACATTTACGGATATACAATTTCACCTGTATTATTGTATCACGATGTTGTTAGTGAATAAATTATTTGCTTACTTACTATATGTGGTTATTTAAGTTTCATTTCAGCCATTATTATTATTTTAGATTGGCTGCCAAATAATCTATGCATAACTCAGTAAGATAATGACACAACCCACTTGAAAGTAGTTCAATATGTATTCACCTCTGAACTCTCTAGGTATTTGGTACTATCATCTAAGGGTCGATACTGCCAACGCTGGAATTCTCTGGTACAGATAAAATGATTGGGAAAACATATATATATATATATATCGGAGCCTATAAAGTTATAATTTTCATGCACTCGATTCAGAATATATCAATTCACCAACTGTATTATTGTATGTTTTTCTGTGGTTGTATATATGTTCTGTGAATGTGTATGTCTGTTAATTTTGCCTATCTGGTAATTACATCAGTATTGTGGTTACATCTGTCTTCAAATGTATTACAATTCTTGATAGTTGTATACGTCTGGTGATTATGCGTCTGTCTTGTGATTAGTGCCTTTTAAGGTACCCAAATTTGTCAACATGTTCCTGTTGGGAATGTAATAGTATGTCTCATGTTGGTACTTTTTTCAGTTACCAAATATACTCATTAGTCAGAATCGAACTCCAATAGTGTTGTGAAATGGCATCATTAAGAAGTATGTCATCTAAGAAGTTCATCCCATTGGTACTCGTTCAGGGCGGCAAAGAACACACTCACACACAAATACACACACACACAAACACACACAAACACACACACACCTAACAAGAGAACTGTTGAACTCTTTTTAATATTTCAGAAGGCGGTAAACACAAAGTGATCGTTGCTACGTCCATCGCTGAAGAAGGTATGATATATTACGTCACCAATGAGATAGCAATGGACCAAGCCAGAGATATGGTTATGTTACTATTGCTAATAATAACAATAGCATTAGTAATAATAAATCCCTGAATGGTAGTTAATACTGTAGCTAGTTACCTAAATGATAAAGATTTACAAAACGTCTATAATTTATTGCTTCCCCATCAGAACTAATTCTAAATAAGTTCATAGTTTAGAATATTGGAAATATAGAAACTTTACCAGTTGTTTGACTCCGTGAAAGCTCACATAATTATGTTATTTTAATGTAATAGTAATAACAATAATAATAATATTAGATATTGGTTAGTATTAATAATAACTTAATCAGTACAAATTTCCCTGAGACTTCACACTAAATGGAGCCACTTATTCTAGAGAACAAAGACTTTTTTATTCATAATATTTGTTGGTATAAAAATTTTTTTTATAGAATACTTCGGTTTTCATCCTTCAAATTACTGTATTCACTAATCTCATTCAACATCTCTGCGGTGGTAATTGTCAGCGGTCTGATATTTCTCCTAAGAATTATCACTTGAAAGTTTGTCATCGGCGCAGAACCCGGTTTCATTATTATGAATGTGCGCATTTATTGCAAATTCCCTTGCAACTTGATGAAATGCTTTCAAATTAATAAAATCGTAAAAGATTAAACAACTAAACTAGACAAACTTGGTACGAACTCAATAGTGTATTACTTGATTTAATTTAGAAGTTGATTCGTTTGTTATTTGAAGATGGCGTATATAATAAGGTATGTTTCTGACATTTTCATATCAATTTTCAGTGCCAATGTTCCGTGGATTTGAGAGTTTTTAGATCATTTCTGAGGATTGTTTGTAATGCACTACAAATATGTTTTTTCTCGTTTTCCATTGGCATCCCTGCTCAATTCTTCAGATATAATTCCTACAAATCCATAAACTACATTTTTCTGGTAGCTGAGCAAATAAAATGTTTGTGCAATAAACTTTCTATGTCGAGATCAGTATTTCTTTCAAGTATCTGACAGGTTACCCCATCAAACACTTGCTGTCACACCTATGTCATAAGTTATTGACGAGAAATATGCTAATAACCGAGTTATGATATAAACATGAAATGTAATATTTTATCAATTTACCCGATTTCAGGTCATATATAGGAAGTCATGTGGAGACATATATACGGTCGATTCTTGATCTATCTTACTGTTTAATGTGTACATGCCATGTGATAGAGCATATAGCAAAAATAATATCAATTTGTATTGGATGATATTCAAAATACATGTAATACACATGATGTTGAATACATGATCATTGGCGGCGATTTTAACATGTATTTCAGACAGACAAATTATTCACACACGCGCGTTTTAACCTCATTTGTAAATGACGAATGTTTAGTGGTTACTATAATTAAAGATATTTTCGCCATCATTTTATTTTCACGAAAATGTGACACGCAAATATAATTTTCGTGTGTCTGGTTCATAAATTAAGTTTGCCATTTACCTATTCACAGTACACACTTTGGTTTTCAATGAAATATCGACGCTGGACACAGAGCCACTATCATAAAGGCTTGTGTTCCTACATATTCATGTGCTAATACAGTAAAGGAAACTAAAACAAAATTGATGAAGTTTCAACATCAGAATCCGTTGACGATGGCTTCTGTAATACAAGGGTACCAAAATAGGGAGAATAACACTGATCCTGTCT
Source organism: Paralvinella palmiformis (assembly GCA_025642065.1). NCBI lineage: Eukaryota > Metazoa > Annelida > Polychaeta > Terebellida > Alvinellidae > Paralvinella > Paralvinella palmiformis. The sequence continues at coordinate 28,859 of JAODUP010001588.1, forward strand.
GGTATTCCGCTCTATGCGCCTATGGTGCCATATTCCTGCCACTGTTTGTCAAGCCTAGTTTTAAACATATTGAGGGTAGTGGCCGCAACAATTCCTTCGGGAGTGAATTCCAGTCTTGGGCTATTCTTTGGCTGCACACGTTCTTACGAATTTCAAGCCTATTGTGACTTACGAGTAACTTGTCCACTCCCCCCCCCCCTCCACTGGTACATCATCCTTCAGCTCTGAGAAAAAATATCTCGGGATCAAGCTGATCTAACTCATTCATGATTTTGAACACCTGGATCATATATCCATGGCGACGTCTGAAATCCAGTTATGGTAATTTAAGGGCTTGTAATATTTCCTCATATGGTAGATGTTTCAGGCGGGATGAACTTAGTAGCGTATCTCTGTATCTTCACAATTTATAAATTATCGATCCGATGTCGCTGATGCCATATATAATATTCCCATACTCTAGATGGGGTCTGATAGGGGTTGTGAATAACCTCGATAGAGTTTTTTCATCTATACAAGAGAAGGTCAATCTGATAATCCCTTATAATCTACTGGCTTTGTTTACTACGTAGCACACATGATCACGGAAGTATAGAGAATCATCGACAAACATCGTCGTCTGCAGCTCGACATTCCCATCTTATACACTTATTGCTGTGACCTACTAGATGCAGGATTTTGCCTTTATCTGCATTAAACTTCATCTACCGCTTTTTAGACCACTCTACCAATATCTTCTTCCAGCTCGATACAGTCTTGGTCAGTGAAGACCTTTCGGTATACTTTAGTGTCATCAGCAATGATATATTCTGTGCTTTGGACCATATCAGGGAGATCGTTTATGAACAGTACGAACAGTATTAGTCCCAGAAGAATGCTCCGTGGGATGCCACTTAGCACTTCCAGCCACGATGAGCGGCTACTATTGACGACGACTTGATGGATACGCCGAGTCAAGGATGCTATTATCCAGTCATATGTGTCTCCGGCTATACCATATGCCTTCAGTTTGGTCAACAGTCTTAGGTGTGGTATCAAACGCTTTGCTGAAATCGAGATAGAAGGCATGAACTGGGTTAGTAGAATCCAACATATTGTACACAGTTCTATGACAACTAATAGCTGGATCATACAAGATCTTCCTGGAATAAACTCAAGTTGGGCATGACAGAATAGCTTGTTTTTCATCATATGATTCACCAGATGGTCACAAATAAGTGATTCCATTAACTTGCTTATTACTGATGTTAAACTGACCGGTTTATATTTGTCTACTGCTGTTCTGCTGCCCTTTCTAGTGTATTGACATTAGTTAACAGCACTTGGGCAAGCAGCTGTTGTCAGTGACTTGTGGAAGATGACACATAGTAGTTGTGAGATTGAAGCAGCTGTTTCCCTCAGTACACGAGGGTGGAGTCCATCTGGTCCCTTTGCTTTGTTCACATTCAGGTTCAGCGATTATTTTCTCACTCTATCAACTGTAATGTCTGGCTTGCTGAGTGGATGACCATCATATTTGGACTCAAGTGAAGGCAGTTTCTCAAGATTTTCTTTTATGCAAACACTAGCAAACTACTCATTGAACAGATCCGCCTCCTCCTCCTTATCTCCCTGGACTAATGCTCCCTTACTGGACTTCGGGTGTCCTAGTCTGGGCTTGTTCTTCATCTTCGTATTACAGTACGGCCAGAAAGCCTTTGGGTTGATTATCGCATTGTTGGCTAGGTTCTCATTCAAACTCCCTCCACAGCGATCGTGTTAGTCGTGATAACTAATTCTTTAGTTATGTAGCTCTTAGGTGTCCTTTTTATGTAGTGTTAGAGCTGAACGATTCATCCACAGCTTTTTCCGGCGATCCTTTTTCGGCACAGATTTGGGGATGAACTGAGACATCGCCTTCTCACAGGTGGCATAGAAAAATAGCCAATCTTCCTGCATTGACATGTTGTCCATAACAGACCAGTCAACCTCGTTTAAGTGATCATTCGTGTTATCATACTTACCCTTGTGGTATCTAAGCTTTGGCTGGGCTTGTCATGTGGTGAGAGTGTAGACATGCATGAGTGGTCAATCCTTGTAGGTATTCTATTGATCGGATCATATGTTCCTCATTCGCCAATACTAAGTCACAAATGCTTTCGTTTTGGCCATGCCGATGTCGAATTGGTTGTATTGTGTGCTGGAAGATAGGCATCTCTACAAGCATCAATGAATTTCTGACTATCGTGATCTTCCGACTTATTCCTCGGTAGGAAGCCTATACGGAATAAGGTAAATATAATTACAAGAATAAACTTGACGAAATGTTGTCCTTATCAAACTATCTCTGGAGGAATAATTACAATGTCAACATGTTTTTTTTATAATGTGATATCTATGTTTAACTTCATCTGATATATGTACGAAAAAAATAGATAAATACTTGGTGGGATCAGGTTGTAGAACGTGTACGAAATGAGGCACTGTTTTGGGGTGGTATGTACACCCAGATAGCATGCGTAAGGTGTATATCAGTATATATAATACGTGTTGTTAGATAATTGTAGCATCACACATTTATATAAAACACATGAGCAGTGTAGAATATATTTTATTTATCATAGAAAATGAAATGCTTTGCCCAGAATTTACAACAACATTACATTGACCAATATTGATTTCAGGTCGTTTCATAGGAAGAATGTATTTTTTTTAACTTTTAAATATTTTAAGTAGTCATAACACATACATCTTAAATTAGTTTAGAAATAATGTGACAATACTAATCCAATATTATCACTGAGATCTCATATGGCATTATTGCTTTATTGGATTTTGTAAGGTAAATATGTCTAAAATTTACAAATGTGAGGGATTTAAGTTTTTAAAGATATATTTCAACGTTATTATAAGGTGTTTTGTTTTTGTAAATTTATTTGTATTACACAATTTGTGATAGTATTAGAGAAAGTGGTAGGTAAGTATAAAACATCCATATTCTGCCATTTCCATGTGCAATTGTTCGTTTATATTATTCTGTATTGAGTGTATTTTTATGTATTATATTTCCTGAGATCTACTTAAAATATAGTGTTTCTTGAGTTATAATTAGTTTAAATTTACAAGATGTCTATGCTTAAAGAGCCATTTACTTTAAACATAATTGAAATAATTTCGAAGTAATACAAGTATTCAAACAACAATGGCCTTATGATAGAATATATATATATATATATATATATATATATATATATATATATATATATATATATATATATATATATATATATATATATACGTGGTGATATGTATGTCATTGATGTGAGGTTCTCAAAAACTGGAGAAAAGTCCTAAGTGAATGTCCAGATATGTTTATTCGGATTATATATATTTACAGTCAGATGGTACGTTGAAGAAATGATTACAATGGCCTCGTGCCTAGTTACCCAAACTACCCTCCATCCACATACATGCAATAAAGTATGTGTTGAAACTGGTGATTTGAATAAATTCTCACTCTAGTAGTTTCAGATTGTCCTAAAAATGCACAAAACCTAATTTTAGTCAAGTCAGTATATGATTTGACGGGGTTTTAAGTAGCCCAGTGAACCATGAAGAATAACAGAGCAAAGGTCTCCTAAAAATTGGAAAGGGGTTAATTTGCTTAATTTCAAGATGGCAGCCCCCAAAATTTCAATCTAGAGAAAAACTTTATGCTTCAATTTACACCCCATAAATGTATTACCAACATATAGAAACATAATGCCAAAACCCAATAAGCATATTTACAATGTCCTATGACGTCAAAATGACGCCATGATGTCATGTGTAACTAATTTAGATTTAAAATCAATCTGTGTTTGCAAAGTTGTCAAAAATACACATGTGAAATATCATTATTCAGATATTTCTACATTGAAAACAATCTGACATCATATGATATGAAGTCATGTGATGCCAATGTAATGAAAGAATACGGTACCGGAATTGTTGTTATATGTCACAGTTATTAGTGTCATCAAGCTCAGAATCCATGTCTGGTGATGGGTTGAAAGGGTTTTCACATGATTCAACTTGAAACTGTCTACAAGCTGACGTGCAGGGTAACCCATATCCTCGACAGGTACAATGTCTTGAGGTACACACAGTTTGGCGATTGCAATGAACAGCCTTAAGTAGACTGTCTAGGGCAGCAGAGCTGGCACACATCATTGGCTAGAAACGGTTATTCTCGCACTTCCGACCTCAGTCTGGTGCGTTGATATCAAATTTGAAGAACAGCCTCTGACAAAACTCAAGATGAGGTACATAATATTATCATTAAGTCTCCCTCAAAACTAGACCCATTACCTACATACCTGTTGAAAGAAGTGCTGGAATACCTACTGCCTTTGATTACTGCTATTATAGACAAATCACTGGTGGAGTCCAAGGTTCCGCTTTCTTTCAAAAATACCAATATTAGACCACTGCTGAAGAAGCCAAATCTGGATAAAGAGGAATTAAAAATTACCGCCCAGTGTCTAGTCTGCCTTTCTTGTCGAAGAACCTGGAGAAGCTGGTATCTAAGCGGTTGGAGACCCATTTGAGTAGTCACAGACTGGACGATAATCTTCAGTCAGCTTACCGTAACCGTCACTATACATATATCGCGCTCCTGAAGGTCTATCATGACTTTATATATGAAGTGTATGTCGGCATTAGTTCTGCTTGACTTATCTGCTGCTTTCGATGTCATAGATCACAAATCCTTCAAACTCGCGTTGAGCACTCGTTTGCAGTACCCGGAAGTGCCCTCTCCTGGATAAAATCTTATCTGAGTGACATATCTCAGTGTGTTGCCATAGGAATGACGACATCAGAAGGTTAGTGCCTGAATTTTGGGTGCCACCAGGATCGATACTTGGACCACGTAAGTACTGTTTGTATTCAAAACCAATTGGTGAGATATGTAGCCGACATTATTTGCCCTACCACTGTTACGCAGATGATTCCCAGGTTTATATGGCGATCATGCCCAAAATAACTTGGTCCGACATTGCAAAGAAAGTGGAAGCTTGTTTGGCTGATATCAGTTCTTGGATGAGTGCAAGCATGCCTAAGTTAAACGAGGAAAAGACAGAGCTCATTATGTTTAACCCAAAACATCAGGTTAGGATGAATGAGGAATTACGGCTTCAGGTAGGTAATAATACTGTTTCTTACTTAGGAGTATATTTTGATACATCCCTGACCATGGAGAGGCAAGTAAATGCAATATCCAAAGCCTGTTATTACCAAATTCGTAATATTGGTCATATCAGGCGGTACATCACATTGGATGCTTGCAAAACCCTGGCACATGCCCTGATAATTTATCGGCTAGATTAGAGCAACGCTCTCCTGTATGGTCTTCCAAGCACACTAATGACAAGGTCTTTCTGGTCTGAGTCTGGAGCATTCTTAGCCGTACCAACAATACGAGGAGTGACACACGGTAATATATGTTTCATAAAGGCTGTGGAAACCCTATGGAATAATCTTCCAGTAACCATCAGACAGTGTAGGACCCTTAATACCTTCAAAAAGAAGATACAAACTAATCTTTTTGTTTCAGCTTTTCCTAGCTGAATATATTATGTATTTGGCTGGAAAGAATTATGTATTTTTAAAGATGTAAATCTGTTACATCCATATGAATTACTTATTGTAACCTTCTTACTGGTTATAAAGGGCGCTATATAAATTTTGTATATTATTATTAGTAGTATTCAGATTGGTCTCGTTATCCAACCATGTCTGATTTGATAATAACATCTCAAGGAGTGAAATTTTGTTGCCGACGCAGTAGGGGGAGCCTTTCTGGAGTCACAAAGCTTATTGCAGAAACAAACTCCTTTTTAGTACCCCATGCCTCAAACTGACTAGGTTATCCGTTGGTTTTACACTGACGAGTATTACCATCGCTTTTTATCCATTCTGTTCTATTGCATCACATATTTCATCAGCAAAGTGCACAGGATGTTTTATATTTGTCACCTTTGACAAATTTCTGAAACAATGACTTTTTCCCGACACCAAAGATTCTATAAGTTGTGTCACATCCTGTGAAAGCACGAATGAAAAGCAAGTTAGAGCACATGGGCCTACCCAACAGGAATTTTAATTTATTGGTGTTATAGACTCGGATCTGGTTTGTGGAGTTTTTGTCAGATTGAAAGAACAAACTCTTGTTGTCAGGTTTCGTGTAGTTGAGAAGGAGGACTAATGAATCAGTATCTTCACCAATAAGCGTTGTTGATTCATATTCCGAAGCTACAATGGCAGCATGCACAATTTCACAATCAGCATCTTCCTCAAAGTTTATTACATTACAACCTTTATCTCGTAGCCTTCCACTGATAATGTTAATCAGCGCCTGTTTGTTGCTTCCCTTGACAGAAATTCATCCTTTTCCCACTGAACACTGTATCTGGGAAGACACTGACCAATGGATGGTGTCTCTGCTGACGCCTATTATGAGTGTTGTCTTTTGAGGATAGTATTTCTTGGTACACATCAATGTGTCGTGGTTCTCAACGGTAAAATCCACATATGAATCAGCAATGGCACCATATGTATTGCTTTTGGTCCAAGGAACACGTTGCACCAGTGAGCAATCATCTAACACATAATTGTTAGTCTTAGGAATATCATTGGTTATAGCCTTATCGCACTGCTCACTTGCCTCATCATACTCAATAGCTTTCGCCAATTGTTTTTCTGGTTTCCGGAATACATAGTTTGATTCAAAAAGAGCTGGGGAAATGGGCTCAATTCATATTTAAGGACATCTTTCAAAGACAGGTCTCCAGCCCTAGAAATCACGATTAGTCTCTGGAATAACAGCAGGATCAATCGATTTATCTGGTGTAACTTTGACTGCTGATGCGTCACCTAGTGTTTTGGCTTTGTCCTTTTTATAAATGAGTAAGTGAACACTGGTCGTCCAACAAGTTTGTCAATAATTTGTCTGTCCCACTGTACAAAATTCATCAACGTCGACCTTGTCATCAGCCACTACTCCTGTGATAATGTTACGCAAACCAACTTCATCTGCCGAAAATGGATTGCATGGCTCCAGGTTTTCTCCAAGTTTTGCCAAGTCTGACTAATCCCTCTTCATTCTTGCTTCTGTTACCTCTTTGTGAACGCATGACGGCTAAAGTCCTGCAGAGCAATGTTGCATTCAGAACATAGATAGCGAGCATTCTAAGCCAGTACTCCTGCAATATGGTGTACCAGAAGGCTCGGTAGTCGGCCTCACGACATACACCATGTATGCTAAGCATCTAGAAGCCATTATCCGTTGGCATGGACTTTCTTACCATTTGTATGCAGATGACACACAGCTATACATCTCATTCAAGTCGAAGGAAGACGCTGTGAAAGCACAATCCCTCTCACTCATTGAGAACTGTCTTACTGACAATGAGGGATGGATGCGTACAAACATGCTGAAACTGAACAGTGACAAAACGGAAGTTATGCTGTTCACATCTAAGCATAATGCCATCCATATGAAAAACGTTACTGTTTGCTTTGGTGACATTAATATAACACCAGTGAATATTGTGAAGAACGTAGGTTATCTTTGACTCTGTAATAAATATGGAGCAACATTTGAATAGTATATGTAGAGCTGGCTATCACCAACTCCGCAACATTGGGCATATTAGGCGTTACTTAACAAGTGATGTAAGTCACTGGTTAATGGGCTTATAACATCACGTTTGGACTACCGTAACGCTTCGTTCAATGGACTGCCCCATACCTCCATTAATAAGTTGCAACGTATATAGAACACATTACACCAATATTGAAGGATCTGCATTGGTTGCCTGTTAAGTATCGAGTGCAATTTAAAATCCTGATGCACACGTATAAAGCCCTACATGAACCGGCTCCAAGATACATATCTGACATGTTGACAGTTTATCAACCAAGAAGAACACTACGTTCGATGGGTTCAGTGACATCGGTGGTTCCAGGGGTTAGAACAGCTATGGTGAAAGAAAGTTTCAGTGTTCAGCAGCCAAGCTATGGAATGCACTCCCAGCTCACATTCGTGAATCCAAAATACTAAAAAGTTTAAGAAGTTGTTGAAAACACATTTGTTATCCAGAAAGTTTGATGTTTAATTTTTTTCTTTTCTTTTTCTTAGTCAGTTTTTCTTAGTCATGCCACTGCCTCTGATTAGACCACCTGTGCACTTGAGTGACATCATTAACATCTGCTCTATTACAAGATTTGCACCAAGTCTAGCCAAAAATTGATCTGTTCCGGGAATCACATGGAATCCCCCCTCAAATTTTCTGAATACTGTCGGGTTTCTGGTTTCAGGATCTGTTTCTATCTGTTTGTAATACATTTATGAGGTGGAAATTGAAGGATAAAAAAGTTTCCTGTCGATTGAAATTATGGCGGCCGCCATCTTGAAATTATGCAAATTTACCACCTTCCCGGAGTCCAATTTTGGGACACTTTTTTCTGGAAGTGTCTAAGACCCAAAGAACTACATAAAACCAAAAACCTTTTTGTTGCAATTTTTGTAGGGTTATATCTTTATTTTTCGCATATTGACCCGACTATTTACCTTACCCCACCACACCTGTGGCTGTGTTTGCTCTGCGACTTTTCCTGCTTTTCGGGGGGTTTTAAAACATGACTCTCGTGCCTGGATAGGTGATGCAGCGTCTATGGCATGACCATAACTACCCAAGTCTATTTAATAAAAGGTATTATTAGTACATAGAAGCAATATTATGGTAAAAAATACCATTGATAGATGATTTTTTTAAAGACTTTCATTGCCTTGATCATACATAAGTGTTTTATTGGTAAAACGTCATTACAAGTTTATTCATATATTGGATAGTCTATGTATAGGTATGTCATGGACAAAATGTCGTAGCCCCTGAAAACCACTAACTGATGAGTCACCCAGACATATTATTGACGTATTGATTTTCCTAGGCAAATATTTTTAGTGTATTTTGTGTCTTAGTACTCTGAACCAGTGCCATTATATATATATATATATATATATATATATATAATTACAGACTTCTATGGCCCCAATATCATTGAAAACAACAAGACAACAGGTGAAAACCAGATGAATCGAGTTTTTGTGCTGGAGAAAGCATGGAAAATAGATGTGAAGGCTTGCCGGAAAAAAAGAGCTTGATAGGCAATGGTAAAGAGTTTGAAAATGATGCGAGATTGAACAGGGAGGGACAGAATGGGAAAACCGAAGAGACCGTGTGACAACCCTAGCTAAGCAGTTCTGACACAATGAGGTTTTGCAATATCCTAAGATGTGACGTTATAAAGAAGAGAGTTGCAGTAAATAAAGCCTACTAGTAACGAGTAGTGTAGAAATAGACTTGGTGACTGAAAGAAAAACAAAAGCTCACTCCCTCGGTTGATAAAACCAACAAAGAATAAACTACCTCACTGAAATCGAGAACCAGAACCAAACCAACAAATCAACAACGTTTCACATAACATCTCCATCATTATTTGATCATGTTATCTGAAAGATACCAAGATTTCAGATTTAAAGCTTAGTAAAGTAAATATCAGGCCTGCGACTGTCCCACTCCACCCGGTGGCCTGGCGGCTAAGTACCCGGCACTTGGCGTCAAGGCTTACAGGTTCGATCCCAGCAAGAAGTAGAAACTTTTCTAGAGATTAATTTCTCGGCTCACAACATCGTGGGTGGTTGACCACGTTAAATGGCACTGCCTTATCAACTGATTTATTAAAATAAAAGGGGACTTTAAAGAGACCCTGAGGATGTAATACACTCTGGTAATCACCACCTCGGCTTATTTCGGCTCCATATTTCCATACTACAACATAGAGGCTATGCTTATTAAGCGACAGCTTGTGGATTCTCCACAAAACACAAGCAAGCAAACAAACACTCCACCCCATTCCGCAAACTTGATCTGTGTTATACTTTTAGCTTCTTCAGTTCCATGGGTGCTATTTGACCTGGGAAGAGAGAGAAAGAGAGAGAGAGAGAGAGAGAGAGAGAGAGAGAGAGAGAGGGAGAGAGAGAGAGAGTGTGTGTGTGGTTTAGCTGTGTATAATAAGGCACAGGCACAGAGAATCTCGAACCGTGAATTCAAACTCTGGACGTTTCTTCAGGGGACTGAATCCAGAGTGGCGACTTTTCTTGCTGAGACATGTGTAATGTCTCACCAGTCCTAAGCCGCCAAGCAAAATAAAAATACGAATCACCTACACCCGTGGAGTTTGAGTGTAAAACACCCAAGTCAGATCACGGCAGTAGTGAGAATGTTTAGATTAATTATCTAAGCCCCTATTATAGCTATTTTTCAATTGCTCTATCTTTCTTCAAAGCAATACTATTTAACAAAACCCAATTGTTACCGTTTTCAAAAATTTTTAAACGGGACCACAAAGCAATTTTAAATTAAAACTATTTAGCTTAATTGCAAAAAAGACGAATTGGGTAAGAGACCGTATTAGCCCGGGGTGTTTAATTATTTTCAAAACCTGACTAATTTATGCTATTCTAACTTTGTAGTTCTGAAAAGTTATTTATGACAAGCAGATTAGAGTAATCTTGAAAGTCATAGTACAAATGGGCAAAACCAAAAAGATAATTTTATTCCCCCTACAACCAAGTGAATTTTATATAAAAAAACTTGTTTATAAAACACACCACCCCCACGGTCCAATGCCACCGCTCGAGATGCGATGCAGTGTTTTTTATTCCGAGTAGGAGTACTTATAATGCTTTAAGGCGTACTGGCCTGCCCGTCATTTAAATGCAAACCAAAAAAAAACTTAAAAGGCGGCCTCCAAAGACGCAAATAGACATGGATTTTACGCCTAGATAAAAAGGGAACAGGGGAAAAATAGTCTCCACGCATAGAAAAAGGAACTTTCCAACCCAGCATAATATGCCTTGTAATATTTGTGGAGGGTCAAATATCTAAACATAAAATCCAATAAATACTATGACCTACTCAAATAACAATTTTTTGGCGTTTAGGACCGTTATGGCGGAATTGCCGTTCTATATATTAACATTTTCAAATAAGCCCAAGTTCTATACAAACTATAATTTTAATATAGGGGTTTTTTTAATGACAAGGAGACTGTTAGCCCTTTAATGTCATAGCAGATGGGAAAAATGACCAGGAAAGATAATTTATTCCCCCAAAAACTAAGGGAATTTATATACAATTTAAAAATTTTTATATAAAACACACCAACCACACGAGCTGTGTCCAATGCCACCGCTCGAGATGCGGATGTTTCTTTCCTGAGTCAGGGTACTGTTTTGAGCTACGTGTCTGCTACAGTCATTTAAATGCTGGGTAACCAGGCCAAAACTTAAACGGCGTGCCCCCAAAGACGCAAAATTTAGGTAACG
>JAODUP010000158.1:0-55000 GCA_025642065.1 Paralvinella palmiformis
CTGTTATTTCCCTTACTAAGATAATATTGGTTACTGGAAGAGATTCAATAGCATAGGTAGACTACGTTCTAGGTTCTATGTGTAGACAGAAAATCTTAGTATTTTTCTTGCGTGATTTAAGCCTCCAGCTACCGGATTATATATATATATATATATATATATATATATATATATATATATATATATATATATATATATATATAACTGAAACCATATAATGTGAGACTTTACTTGTTTGTTGTTTTTTTGTCTGTTTGAAAGTAGAAAACGGCTGTCTTATAGAAGTAGTAGGCTACTACTAAATTACTGTATCTGGCTATTAACTACCTTAAGGTGTCTAACAAACCATACAAATATGACTACGGCATTAAACCCAGGACATAAATATATTATCATACGCCATTTATGCCTATCTTACTGTTGGAGGTAGAACATCCTATACTTTAATTAGAGCTTGTTGAAGGTTATTACTTGTGACTTCTGTGCTCTAATAATTACCAGAGGATGGCGTTCACAATGGTGTAATAGCGAAAATAAGTTAAAAGCAATTATCTGGCAATCGTATCCAACAATCATATCCTAAAACAGTAATTATGTGTAATGGAAAAGATCAATATTTCATTTTTTTTCTTAAAACGAGAAGAGAAGTGAATGCTTTGTTCATCTCAATGTTGGAACTCCTGTGTAAATATCCCGTCTTTAGCGGCCAAGTTGAACGCGCGCTTATCAATTAGTATAATACGTTGATATTTATTATCAAAACCAGTGTCACCTGTGAAAGGAGGCTCTAATTTTCGCCATAAACGTTAGATAATTGCGATAAAAAAGAGAGAATTGGTTCCATTTTGTATTAGTTTCTCGGCAGTGATGCCACCTGTGGTCACCAGAAACACGGGTGAAAGTTATGACGGAACTCTGGAAAAAAATGTTTACTACACATAAAATAACACGAACAAACGTCAACGTTAACATAGTCACTGTCGGAACAAAGATGTTTTTAAACATCTCACGAACTGAGGATTGATCTGATTGATTGTTTGATTGATTGAGATTACTGTCACGTAAACTGATCTACCGCCCAGTGAATTGAAACAATTAGTTATCCATAGTTAAATAGATTGAGCCAAACAAAGACAATACGTATCGGGTTAGGTTCAAATGGATTGGTTAGACTGCACCAAGCTTATTGTAACCTGACAGCGGTAGTACACATGTTAACCGTGACGTAAATTAGTGCTGATGTGATTTACATATAGGTTTTGTGGCTCGGTTAAAGTGAGTGAAGGAACCAGCATAGTACACGATAGGCCAGTGAACACATTAAAAAAAGGAAATCGCACCTTCGCAATACATAACAGTAGAGCTAATCTCTCCTTTCCACACTCTGTACATGTCATCAATCATAATCTTCTTCCAGCTGAATTAAATATTTCGGCCTTTTAATGACAATTATTAGAATTAAACCGTTGACCACATTATCAACTCAATGAGTTCCGTAATGAAAGTACAAGTAAGTGTATAAGTGATCTAGGGACAAATATGCAGTGTACTCTCGATATTATGCCACTCTTTATAAAACCACCTTCGCTTATCGCCAAGAGAATACTGAGAACGTATTTTCACCCATTATAACACCCCCTTTATAACGCCTCTCGTTATTCGGTTATCGCCAATAAATAGCAGACCCCAATCTGCCATTTCCCTCTTTATTTCGCCAATCAAACGCTGGGTAAAGGTATTCCAGAAAATGAATTATTAAACTGAATACACAAAGCCATTTCCACGTATATTACACAAAGTCTAATATCGGAGATATGTTTCAAATTGTTATGTTCGCATATACAATTACATGTGTCACTCGGTGATTTCCAATTATCAATTATCACCCAAACCAATCAAACAATAGACAAAGGGATCATATGATAAATGATTGGTTGATTGATGTTTTACTGCCACTTTTGTGGACATGGTAGGCTAAATGGACCAAGCGACCTTCAAAGTTAATAATGCGAAGTCAAAGATGAAACACCTTTCAGATATGCGCAGGCCGAAATTATAACTCAGGTGGTATTAATCTCTGGTCTAATGAGCTACCAATTAGAGCACGAAGACGCCCCATATGGTCAATGAATAGATTCGCTAAATTGCAATTATTACCCAATTTGTATTGTTTTTAAATAGTTTAAGACCACATTTTATTCATATAATTATTTATTAATGAATTTATTATATGAACGCGTTATCATACCATCAGCAAATAAGTATTTATTATTATTATCGAATTTCGTACACCGAGCGGCTTTCTTTATTATTCAGAAGCTAAAAGTGCTGTGTTATCAAGATCCTCACCCCAAAGCCAGTTAACAGGCAATAACTGGTCATTTTGTTCTTCTGTCGGGATACATAAAAACGACAGCAAAAGGTAAAACACACATACCTGAAAAATGTCCCTTTCCTTAGGTTTTCCGACATGCGCGGAAACCACAGTTTCCACAGCAAGGAATCCACTAACTCAATGCCTTACTACGATTTAAGGAGATCAAAGGTGATGAATGTGACATTAAGTGTATTACACCGTTTGAACTCAGCGTGAAGAACATTTCCTATTTAACGTTCTAAAAGGCTGCCACGACTGAATCTTTTACTAAATCTTAATTTATGTTTGTGTAAATGCTAGTGTAACTAATACTATTAATTAATATACATTGACATCCATATGCAACTAAGCAACATAGGTAAAGAAAAGATGGTCTGTTGTAAATTTATAATTACTTTTCAGACCTCTTTAGAACGCCATCCTCTTTACAAAAAGTTATTAAGAGTGTCTTCTGTATTTGTAACTCAGATAGCAGCCTCTAACCTTTCCAAAAGCGAAACAATGATTTTTTACATAAGTTGGTATCATTTGTAAGTTAAAATAAAGAATGAATTTCACAGCAATATAGAACACATAAAGAAAGAAACATCTTTATTTAATATAATATAAATCTTTTTGAAAACACTATACGTCGTTTCCGAAATATTTGATTTTGTGTACAATTCAATTCGATGTGTATCTTGAAAAGGCCGCACGGTTACGTCCAGAGATCTATATATCTTTTCATTTGTCATCAATAAAAACATCGCTATAATGTTTTATCTATCTAATGCAACGAGAAAATTAAAAAATAAACTGGCATGATGTTTTTGTGAATAATAAAAATGCAAGGTGTAGCAGGTGAAATGGGGTTTAATTTTACTAAGCAACTGACATTATGTTTAAACTGGTCGTTTTGACCTCAGTTAAAAGCCAAGAAGACCATGATACAATATGGACATACCAGCTGCAAAGAGACACAAGTGTGAGCGACTGTGGATCAAGATTCAAAGCAAAAATACCCTTGCCTCTGCCAAATCAGAATATTAAAATGGTAGGATCAAAGCATGTAAATGAAATCAAAGGACAGATTTCAGTTAAATTAATAAATTACATAAAAGTCAAACCCATTGTTTTAATAAATTATTCTGTCAAAAAATACTAAATACACTCCCTCCCAGCACCTTATCATAGGGCATGCCATTTGTAAAAGAGTCATATATGCCCATGATGGATACATTTGAGCCTCATACAGAGACTGATATCAGACAGTTGCTGAAAATGGCATCTAATGCTTTCTATGCATTTGATCCTATGACTACGTGGTTTGTAAAAGAGTGTCTAGATGTTCTGCTGAACCATTTTAAAAAGATAATTTATAACTCATTATCTCTGGGTGTTTTCCCAAGATATATGAAAACTATCCTTGTAAAACCATTAATAATTTCATACAGTTTACCAAAATATACTTTTCTCTATGTTGAGAGACATGTTCGGTTTGTTAGTTAAAGTACTTGAATGGTGTTGATCCTATCTGTTCCACCCCTCGGCAAGAGAGTTTGTTCATGGTATTTTATTTTTCTTATCTGGTGTACAACATAGTTCAGTTCTTGGTCTTCTGCTTTTCACAATGTATACCCATCCAGTTGGGATCATTCGGCAGTGATATGACGTTAAACATAATGTGTATGCGGATGACACACATATGAATATATAACTGGATCATAATAATGAGTTAGATGTGTCCTCTTACTTGAAGAATTCAGAATATCATATTCGACTATGAATGAATCAAACTCTTCTAAAATTAAATGATAATAAAACAAATTTATAAATAAGTTTGGCTTCACTGCATAGTGCATATTAAAGCATTCTCACCAGAAGAAGAACTAGTTACTGGGATTCTTGCATTTGGTACATCTCATATAGACCATTGTAACTCCCTGTTGCATAACATATCTGATTATAACATCAATCACCTTTAGCTAATTCAAAATAGTAGAACTTACATAGTGACAAATATTGGGAATATTTATTATATCACATAATTCTTCAAAACAAACATTGGCTACCGGTTAGAAAGCGTATTAACTTCAAGATGGTACTAACAACTTATAAATATATCAATTACATTGCACCTGAATACCGTTAGATAGTCATACCGAACATACCGGCCATCTAGCCAGCTAATGTTGCCTGTGTCTATGTTCCGTTTAGTGGCAGCCCTAACTTTGGGCAATAGGATGCTGGCGGATTTTTTAAATGCGTCGTCTTTTGAAAATGTGTAATCTGTTTTTGGAACACACCTGTTCGAGATTAATATCACAGTTAAATAATGAATCAGTTAAGTTGTTTATGGGGTTTTTACAGACATATTATTTGGGACATCTCTGCACAGCTCCTTTTGAATGGTTCGTTCTAGTTAGGGCGCTTTAATAAAAATATACATTATTATAATTATAATTATTATTATTATTTTAAAAAGAATTCGTTTCAAAACATCTTATAAAAGCCATACAGACTCACCTAAAATTTGTGATTTCTATAAGAATAGAGCTACTTTGCTTGTATATCATTATATTATAGGGAGATTATCTTGTTATCCAGACAATCATGCATATTTAAGAGTGATTTCAGTAGACTTATTTAAACAGAGAAAAATATTTTATTGAAACTGAGCGTTGATGATATAGTTTTGTTGATATTTGACGCTGGATACAACAAGGATACATGATCGAGGAGATATACCCCTAAAGAAATAGAATAATCAAGTTAAAGAAACTTCCCCTGCTTATTCCTACTAAGCAAACGTTCATCCAATGTTAAAGTAACAGATACTCTTTATATCGGATTTTAATTATAATACTTTAGTTACCACCATGTTAAGGGGTTGAATAAGTGAGAACATCTTAGAGCCTCCCCACGTGACACAGCTATGACATAAGGTTATGTGAGGACTCCATGTGGAATCATACCTCTAACAAATGTAGGAGTCGAATTCGAACCTACAATATGGATAGTTGCAGCACAGTGGTCTGGCTCCGGTGCAAACTGGTGTTTAACACAGTCTTAATGAGAAAATGGTTCCTATTATTTGCTCTTATATTGAGAAGAAGCTATCACGGGAAAAATTTAACAAATATTATGATATTCCAAGATGGGTTGTGCTAATATATTCGAGATATATTGCCAGATAAAGGGTCACTTATATGTTGTACTCAGATCTAATATGATCGCCATAAAATTGGCATATGTTTGAGAACCATAATCTTTGTAATTTTGATTTAGTTACTATAAATCTTCGTCAAGAGTGTCCAATATACTACGATTCTTAACTCAAAAGATCGTAATGTTAAATAATGGGTAGTATCTTCTTATTTATTGCAATGTAATCAGTGCTCAATAAACCTGAAGCATGATGACCTAAAAACCCAAACAAACCAGCCGCGCTTTGCATTGTGGGATAATACCGTGATAATTCCGCCATTTTAACCTTGAACGTCAATGTTTCGGATTTGTTATAATCATGCCAAAACTAACTTCTGCGTACCGTTTAACTCTGCTTCGACACCGAAAAAGCCGGCACTGTTGAAAACCAGATTATAACTATATGTTAATAGTCCGTCATTGCTACTTCATAAAATGATAGTAAAGTGTAGTATTCAACATTGTAAACCATAGTACAATAATATTCACTGCACATAACAAAGACTGTTAAAATATGGTGTTCATAGTAAATCACACTAAAATTATATTTAACGAAAAGAAGAAGAATAGAGTCCAGTATATTGGTAAATTTAATTTATTATTTATGGATATAATAATATGGTAAATTACACTTTATTTACCAATATTATTATCTATGATCTGATGGATAATAAGATTGGAAAATTACACTTTATTTGCGCCTTTCACTGTTTCAGTCAATCCTTACGCTGACACTGTAATTATAAATAATTGACTCGCATATTGTCATTTCGAATTAAAACTACCCAACGCTTTTTCAGCGTTTCATCCCACGGCCAACACATGCCATCTTAAAGGCTTGTATAACTTACTAGTGTCATGACAATACGGTACGCACGAGTTTGGTTTTTGGCACGATTATAACAGAACCGGAACATTGACGTTTATGGTTAAAATGGCAGGATTATCACGGTATTATCGCTCAGATTGTTTTTCTTTCGATCTACATATCGGAGAATCCATTACAGATTGATTGCTATGATATGACACACAGAGCGATCTACTGCTTTTATAAATTAATGCTACTAGTTATTTTTCCTTTACCCATCAGTCGATCAATTTATTGATTACTTCTTTACTTGTTTGATTCATTCATTGATTCATTGGTTCATTGGTTTTGGGATATCAACACCGATAAATGGGCAGTTTGAATACATAGATTACCCAATTGCAAAAATAAAGATGTTAATTATTTGAATTTAAATTTTCAATTGTTCTTTTTGGTCGCTGTTTTTGTACTCTGTTTTGCCTATTTGTTTTTGTTTTCGTTGCTGTCGTTGTTGTTGCTTTTGACAAAGCTGTTGTTGCCAGTCTTATTGCTTTTATTTGGTGGCCTATTGTAACAATAGCGTTATAAGTTTCTAATATTAACGTTTATGTTATTATTTTGTCATTATTTATGCAGTAATCGTTTTTTTGTTTTTACTCCTTGTTAATAATACTATTTATTAACTTTGTTATTGTTATCTGATTTATGGATGAATCACGTTAACTCGTTTGGTTTATGCCTATTAAAGTGAGTATCTATTCTACAACAACTGACATCCCGACCTCTCCGCTTATCGTAAATTTAATCAACTAAACTTAATAATGCCATATTTTCATCGACATATGTGACACAGCCAGACAAGAAGAAACACAATTAGAATGATCAGTTCAAATAGTCCAATATAAAATTGATGTAATTCTTGTCAATCTATCCCACTCTGTATTCCGTATTATGCGAGAAGGGAATCTAATCAAAAGAACATGAAGCTCAATTGTTATCTCAGAATTTATTAAAGAGGATTGCAGTCATTTTATCGTTGCTTGACCGTCATCAAACCTCTCCAAGCGACAACTCAAAATAATGATTATTTGTTTAAAATAAAACATCCCCAATGATAAATTATGTTGTAATCAATGAATTCGCAACTATTTGTGATTAATATGCGAATACTACTAATACTAATAATGTATATTTAATAAAGCGCCCTTACTAGCAGGAGCCATTCGAAGGCGCTGTACAAATAATATGTAATATAAGAATATCCCAAATAATGTCTGTAAAAACCCTGTAATGAATTAAAAGATAATAATTATTTATCTTTGAAAGCGACCTTAAATAGGTGTGTTTTTAAAAGTTTCAAGAGACGACGCATTTCTCATATTTGCGAATACGCATGTAAATTAAATAGAATTAACAAATGCCTTCGTTCAAATGTGTTTCCGCAATATATATTAACGGTAATTTTGTCAAACTCTAACGAAGCGGAGTTTTAGTCATTGAGTACGTACCGGAAAGTCAGTTTCAAGGAAGATGTTGGCATTTAGACAATAGTCTAACGAATAGAGGGCTATAAAGCTGATGAAACATTCAGCACAAAACGTTTCAAATCGGCTTCTATGAAACATTGTATAAACAGACGGAGGAGGTTTAACAATCAATTATTTACTGTCTATGTTTTTGAGAGATGGGATAGAGAGATGGAAGAGAGATGGGGACATAGTTTGTCCAGTTGCTGAACGACGGTACGTTTGCTTGATATCGTAATTACAAATTTGAACTTTAGAAGATAGAAACATACCATGACGGTTGATTTTACAGAAGATGGAAAAGCATAAATGTTTCAACAAGCTGTCAAGTTCCAGTGATATATCTTGTAGTTTTTAGTTGCATATAACTGATGTTCAATGTCATATCTCTGTGGAATGATTCCAAGAAGACTTGTATTTATTCAAAAAATTGAAACAAAAACATAATCATGTGCTACATCAGATAACAGATATAGAATATTATACAAAACACCCCATCAAAATAATGCTTTATTTTATAAATTAACTGCGGATTTCTGAATACCGAAAGCTCTAATATGGGTCCCCTCATAAACTTCAGTAGACAGATCAAGACAAACTAGTATTGCTTATTTATCTTAATTTATTGACATGTTAATATCTTTATTCCAGACCAACGGTGTTTTGGTGATATGACCACGTCTATGTGTCATAAATCAATAAAAGTATTATTGCATAAATATTTGCTTAGATGGGCATAAATTGTCCATTCTACATTTTTAATCACATATTGTTAAATTAAAATAGGTCCGTAATTGTTTTAGAATAATACATGGCGCATTCCACTATTTCACAAGTCAAGTCTATAGAATCAGCTGCATATAACATATTTCAGAACCTTTTCAGATAAAAGACTACATGCGTCTGAAATGATGATGACGATGATGACAATTGATGTTTTACGGCCACTTTTGTGCACATGGTAGGCTAAATGGGCTGAGCGACCTCCAAAGGTAATGAAGCGAATTAATAGGTGAAACACTTTTAGGTATGCCCACGCCGAGATTCTAACACGGGTGGTAGTGATATGTGGTCCAATACGCTATCACTAGACTACGGAGGCACCCCTGCGTCTGAAATGCAGCCATCATATATATATATATATATATAAATATATATGTATATTTGCGATTGGATGCCAAGGATTCACTGACGTTATCACTATACCACGCATTGATTTTGCGTGCGAGATTTGTTATAATTTTTTTGTTTGCTGCGAATAGAAAAATAGTATGAAAACATTATATGTTACACTTCCTTATATACAGTTTGATGTAACCTTCTCATCATGTTAATTGGAATTTGTCTTTAACTTGCATATCAGTTACCTTTGTTGTCATTCAATCATGGCAATGATTTGTCAATTACAATGAATGGAATTACTCGTTCATAAAGGCCAATAATCTAGTCTGCTTCAGATTTGGCTATGGCTGGTAAATAACGGTGTAATTTGAAAAATGCTTTTCCCCGAATGGCCTAGAAAGAAAGCACAAATCAACTTTCCTGACAGATCATATTTGGCGAGTTTTGCTGTCACCAATATGTTCAAAATGACAAAATCGCCAAATTTAGCTGTTGCAAATTAAGCTGATCTACAGTATGCAGATTAGCCTTTAAAACGAAGACAAATGTGTTATGCCCACACATCAGATGTCTAATACCGTCAGCGGGAATTTCAGTGTTTTTTCTATTTCAATTACTGTTGTGTTTTCCGGGAATACGTTTTTGTTAAAATTTATAAAAGAAGTGAATGAGTCAACTGTAAAGAAATTTAAATAATACATAAATTAGTTATGTGGGTAGAAGCATCACAATAAATATTTTATTTCATGAATTATTTGAGCCGGCAGCCATCTGTATAATTAATATGTGTAGTATATACACGCATGTGCAGGACAATGATGACGTCACAAACAACTTACGAATGACAGTATTTCACTGGGCAAAGGTACGTCGGAGTTTAATAAGAAACAGAGGATAGTACCCAATATTTATGATGATTCCCTATAAGGTTATTGACAAACTCCGCGTACGCGCGAACGTGACGCGCTGTTTTATTGAACCATTGTCAGTTACAATTATGAATTTACATTTTTAAATCAATGTATTTCACACAAAGAAAATAATATGCTGGAACTATGAGATAAATCTGAAAAATATATTGATTAATTAACTCAGTGATCATCTCATAATGTGTTATTTTTATGGAGGTCTGAACTATGTAACTTTTGCGCTCACTCGGTTTAGTGTCAGCACAACAGGTCTTGTGTTAAAATATTTTACTAAGGGTAAATAAGGCTATAGTTAGTTTCACAATGTTTTTTTTTTTATATATATATATATATATATATATATATATATATTTATTTTATATATATGTGTGTGTGTGTGTGTCTTTGTGCGGGGGGGGTGTTTTTGTTGATAAATTTTAAGCAACAAACTCTGAACGATTCCTCACGGGACTTAATGCTGAGACTGTAATGTCGTACCAGTCCCTTCTACCGATAGTGTGCTAAATGATAAGATGTTGGAATGACATTCAGTATAAATATTTGGGGTATTATTATATTACATATTATTGGTACAGCGCATTTCAATGGCTGCTGCTAGTAAGGGCTCTTTATTAAATATAAATTATTATTATTACTACTTGTTTCGAATAAGGAGATGTGGCGATTGGGCATTTCGCGTAGTAGCCCTCATTTTATAGAACAAGGTACCGGTGAACATAAATAATGTCTTCTCTTTTAAAATCTTTTAAAAGCCAAACTCTTCGAGGTTACTTTTACCGATAAATATGAGTTATCTTTCAAATATCACACTCGGCATTTACATACATATTAATTGGGGTATATCACTCGATATTATCTTTAAGAGGTTGTGCTTGTAAAGGAGTTTATTAGGTCTTTTTATTATTATTATTATTATTATTATTATTATTATTTTTTATTATTATTTATTCATTTATTTATTTATATGTATTCGTGCTTTCGAACTGGGCGCAATATCGAATATGATTAATGAAATATAAAAATGCTAAATACTCAACTACCACCATAAGGTTGGCTTATAGCTGTCCCAATATGGATGCCTGTAGCGATTAGTAACCTGTGTTTAACCACCAGGTGTGATATTCATATGGATGATCTCATAAAGTAATTCGTAATCTGTAAAGTTGTTCACTTTTCAGCAAATATTAACATTCTTTTCAGACAGTATTTTATCGCACACTTCATTCAATTGCATGTAAGTGTATTTTGAGTTGGTGCTGCATAAAATGATTGTTCTAGCTCCGAAGATGACAGGTATTTGAACAATTTCAAGGAGACATGATTAGGAAATCGAAACCACAATTTCACACTTTTGTCTATGTCATATTGGAATACTCGAACACTTGTTAACTATGGATAACGACAATGAGTTATGCTATGAACATATATTGACTCATTATTGAAATCATTTAAAATTCCTTATTTCATAGAATAACATTAGGCTAATTATCATTCAACGTAGCAACGATAAACGTAGAAAGTAAAATAAGAATATTTATATTTACGAATTCCTAAAGATTTCAAATCTTTAAATATTTTAAATAATAATAATAATAATAATAAGGATTCTATATTACATTAATATGTCTTAATCACACGAATTCCAACTAACCACTCTAAACGTCGATATTGATACACTGAGGTCATTGAAACGTATAATGAAAGCCTACCACAGATGGTGACACAGATGTTGTGCAAAAAGTGATTAGCTAATTGCCTAAAGGAAGTCTGATTCCATGCTGGCCGCCATTAAAATATCAGACAAAGTAGAACAGAGATCCGTTATCTTGATACTATAGAACAGCTGATCTTGGTCGATTTATTGGCAACGGGAATAGATAATCACTCGATCCTGACATTTAGGAGATGTCTATTGACAGAGAACGGATGTCTGACAGATAATCGTTGGATATGTGGTTCTGTTATACGATCAGCATACAAACATGTAGGTTTGTGTGCTGGATAATGTTTATAAGCATATCATCGTGATTATCATCATTATAATTGTGCAAGTAATATAAGTATTATCAAAGTGGTCACTACAACAGTAAGAACGCCACCATCGACTACAGGATTGTCATGATCAACATTAGTATTAACAGTACCAGCAGCAGTAGTATTAAAACAGAAAGAGGAATTATTATCAATAAGGCCGATTATGGCAAATAATTCAAATATTCTTGTATCGGATGGTTTATTATTCGGCAACTGAATATCATAAACCAAATACAAATGTTGCAAACGATTGTATTACACATCAATGTCTTGTATCTTGACAGGATGATCACGATCTCTGAACTCGTAAACATTGATTCCTAAATATCTTGTTATTCTCATGTCGGTTAGTCACTTTCAACTGTCTCTTTATTAGCATATACATACGTGTCATCCTTAGGTGTCTTCCCAGATTTTAGAAATTTATTAATTGATAAAATATGGAGCAGAATATGGCGTACTCTAGATATAGGGCTAATGTTCATTTCTACCTTTTTGAATTCACATCCGAATAGAGCGTGTTGTTAATGGAAATTGTAGGGAATATCTTAGGGCGGACAACCCTACTACGAATTACACAACAAACATTACTTTGTCCATTCCTGCGTGTGGTGCATGATCACCAACAACAATAATAATTTATATTTAATAAAGTGCCCTTGTTATCAGGAACCATTCAAATGGACGGTTAAGTGATGCCCCAAATAATATGTCTGTTAATAACAACAATGACTATGACAGCAATAACGAGAATAGTAAGAATTATAACTACTACATCTAATACCATTACTACTTCTTTTGTCATTCTTTGTGCTGTAGAGAAAATCCATCTGCCAACATATAACCCAACTCTGTGAAAACATTCCTTTTCCAGATTCGCTAAATCACAAAACTCTGACGTATAGGTTATAACTTAACGATTAATGAACTAGATTAAGTTTGAGGCGAAGGAAACTCTATCTCGCTGAGTGTAATAGAAGATAGCAGATTATGACAATAACAATAAATCTGATGAGGAAGTAGATAAAAATGGAACGAACAGGTCACGAGATTGGCCATGAGTGAGATATATGAACAAGAGGAAGGGTCAAGGGCGGTACATATTCCATCACATTTCAATGATATTGTCCCAGATTCCAGAAGAGATTTCTGTTTAGGATGTCGTGTTTATTGGCGTGACGTTCTCAACATATTATTGGATTAATTACATCCTCGAGAATGTTAATACAACAAAACAAAGGTTGAATAGAGCGGCTACTTGGCGATATGTCACTGGTAAAATGTCAAACAAGGTTATTTATATTTTTTCTGGTTTGTTTCTTGTGGATTTCCCAAGCATCATGACAACAGAGGTTATCCAATTACAATCTTATGAGCAATCACGTGTTATCTCTGCCATATGAGAAAGGTTAAACTATAATAGCTTATAATATCTTTGCTCTGAACTCGGTGAAAGGAATGTTTCTCTGGCTATTAAGATAACGTTCTTTTACTGACAAATATACAATTACTTTCCGGATACAAATAGGCATTGAACATATTGATCATATTAGTTCATCGTGATGTAGAACGGTAAACAACCTGTTTGTGGTGGGACTGAGTTGAGTATTCAGAAAAAGCACCACTTAACTCATATATGTACCTCTTAATTCCAATATTATAATACTTTTAATGTGATTCTTTGCAAGATGATTAATACCGAATTACGAAACATGGCACGATTGTTTCGAGATGATTAGTCGGGCTTAGAATACGCATACATCCTTATAATACATTTATGGTTTGCATGCCTGTTAATGAATACTATTATTCCACCAAATTAAAATGATGATGTGCTTTGATTGCCAAGAGATTATCGTTGTTTACATTTAGGCCTATTCAGCCGAATTATCGTGCTTGTAATTAGTTGATATATTGTTCAATGGTAAAAATGCCAATAAGTGCGAGCCTCGTTCTTACAGTCCGCTTATTTTAAGGGCATGTTAAGTGCGTAAAGCTCCGAACACGGCTATTTTTGCTCCAGTCTTTTACGACGAGTATCCAAAGCTTCCCGACATTTGGAGCTCGGTTTGAAACACCATAAGACAGTTATGTGTGGATTTATCTATTTCTATCTATCTATCTATCTATCTATCTATAATCTATGTTTTACGTTTTTATATATATATATATATATATATATATATATATATATATATATATATATATAATACTAAACCATGTATATATTCATAGGCAGTTCATTAACTGGAGTATTAACATAGATATCGTCTTACGTTGAGACTTGGCAAAGCTTGTTATTATTCCACATGTTTCAAGGATATTTCGAATCCAGATGACGAATGGCCTGTTCATATCCATTATCTTAAACGTTTGTCTTAAAAATAAGAAGGTATTATCGCCTTATCAGGATCAAGGACAAGTAAGTACATCATTCCTTTAAACTCTTCGTACCCAAAATATAAATGAATGCTATCTTCATGCCACCAAAAAGCATTCCTTTTAGTCTTTTTTTCGCTTTCATTAGCTGGCTTTTTACTGTGTAAAAGCCAGAATTTATAGTGTTGAGATGCGTTTGAAGATACAAATTCCCGCACGTTTATCTCTATAATAATACTAATAATACTAATAATACAAATAATACTAATAATAATAGTAATACTACTACTACTACTACTAATAATAATAATAATAATTATTATTATTATTATTAATCATTAAATAAATAAATAAGTTGGAGTAAGCTGTTCTGTTGTACAAGTGAATTTGCACGTTATTGTCAATAAGATGTGATCTGAACTAAATCAAATACTTAATAAGTTAGGCCTTTATTATATATTTTGTCGGGTATCACTGATTAAGGCACATTTATCACGTATTTGCTGAAGGAAAATACGTGCATAGCAGAGTGAACCTGTTTTTTTAATACAATTAATTATTCTCGTTATTTATGAGTAAGCAGATGAACGAACTTTTTTTTTAATTTACGCTTAAAATGAGATCACAGAATCGATACTTTGGGGATATCATTGAGTCGCCCTATATGGTTTAACTTTATGAATGGGTAAATCAGTGGGTTAGTGAGTGTATGACCAGGTTATTGAACGAGTGAATGAGAGAAGGGGTGAGATGAGCGATTCGGTGAATTACAGAAGGAGTGATTGAGAGGATTAGAAGAGTTATTAAGTGAGTGAATGAAAGGGTGAGTGGGTGAATTGTCTTTCACTGGACATTTGTCATTAAATAAAAATAATATACCACAAATATCGGCCTCTAGTCTTCAGCAATATTTTATAAACGTCACATTTAGCTTTTGTGTTTTGAATGCTCCTTAAGGAAATGTGATAACAAACCAAAGCTCTTTGTTGATGGATGAACTATTCTCCTGGCACAGCTAAGACTGGAATTCAGTCATCCGGTTTAATATCCCCACTAAGGATGTCATTCTGTGTGCCACATGAATACTTTTAAATTATGTCTGAAATACATCACCGGAAAACAAATCATAGGGTCATAAAATATTAATAAAGCTTAGTTTCAATTTAGAAAGTCACGATAGACTGTAATTGACTAAGTCATACCCAAATAGATAACTGAAATATTGGCGACTATAACCGTTAAAAACAACTGGACATTAGGATTGAACTGATATTCATAGATTAAAGTAGCTAAAATGAATGAGTTCATCTATATGAGTGATTTCCTTTATAAATATAATTTCTGTTTATCGCCAACCTATACTTAATTAAATATGTCTGAATATATTTAAGTCTTCGCCTGTATCGATTGATTAGCTTAGATATTTATTTCCTTTTTATGAATGCTGTCTGATTGTGAAAGCTTCAGGTGATTCCAGAACTTACTAATAAAATTAACAACGGCGTTCTTGCGCTCACCTTAATCTTCCATTTACTTCTCTTCAATAAAGGGAGGGAGAAATTACTTCGAGGAAAACACTTTACCTGCTATCTAGTTACCATTACGTGTAGCACATGTCAGGATGTTTTACTAGCAACCCAAAGCATTTTCAAGCAGAGAACATTAGACAGGTGATAACAATTTAAGTGAACGTTCAATCGACAGGATACGAACGTTTCTAATATTTTAGATATGAATTTTCCTATTTCATCGAAACACAGGAACAGCACGTAACATAAGTGATTGTCTTTCTTGTTACTGATTTCCTGTTCCCCAATGGCTGGAGGTAGGACCCGTTCTTGGATCGCTGATCTAATGTTTATTACATTCTGTCTCTGTTATAAGTTCCTATTAGTATATGTTCTTCTATATCATGGCCTGTTTCCTAGACGTATTATCGTCTACCACTCTCTTTTGTTTAGCAGTTTTATTTATAAATAATTCTTTATAATTTCGATTTGAAATTAGCCAACTGGTGCTTTACTATTACATTTTAGCTTAGGTGAAAAGGAATCAAGTAATAATAAATAATAATAATAATAATAATAATAATAATAATAATAATAATAATAATATTTATAATAATAATAGCACCATACTTACTTGCGATAAATTAACATTGTTGTGTGGCTATGTGGCATCCTGAAAATATCATAGAGAGAGAGAGAGAGTGAGAGCGAGAGAGAGAAAGGGGATATATATAATATATATATATATATATATATATATATATATATATATATATATATATATTGGATTATATCATCTGAATACGGTTCCAGTCACTAATTTGAATGTCAAAAACAGGAATTTGTTCGGTTATCTAAAACATACAAGCCAGTACAGCCTGAACAAAACCCGTTTAATTTGCTCCTTTTTGTGAGTGTCTTTCACCATATATGCAACATTGCTATACAGTAGTTGTAGACGATATTCGGACAGAAGGGGATATTTTGCTTCAAAACAGTGCCTTGGTCCAATCAATAAATTATAAGAACTTAAACGAAAGTCTTACATGTTTCACATTTAGGTGCCTACGATTAAACCTTAAGTTATTTTTATTATAGCATGATTTACATATAGGATTTCGCTGTTTGTTCGTTCCATTTTACTATACAATATAAAGCCTAGATTTCTTAAAGATACCAAGGTACTGGATTCTACCGTAATATAATAATTCTCAGTGTTCTTCTAATGACCACTGGATAAAAATATAATGCATTTAGACTATTTGGCTTTAAATTCATGTACAACTGAATATTATTGGTTTAACCAAAACTATTAATGTAATGTCATTAGGTAATTTGACCAGGTTAGCGTATACACAGTATTTCTTTTTTCATGCTGAACCGAATCCTTCTGAAACAGCAAAATAATGGCATATATATGACTGAACCACATTGAATCCTGTCGCTGAGGGGCAAACCTATCCAGATTAAGGTTTTTTCTCTTCATCACAAAGGATAATTCTAAATGTTTAAATAGAATTGGGTGTCTTTGCTTATATAAAAGGCTGGAGTTAAAACAATTATTATTACTATAGTCGAGTAACCTTCATCAACCGTTTTCGCAACGTTCAAGTGAGCAGTTTGTATCGAATAAATTATTCGATTAACAGACTGATAAAGACATATAGTGGATTCAGGATGGAGTAGATCACTAGCAGTATTTGATGGATTAACTTCTAATTTGGCAAACAAATGTGGAAAGAATTTGCCTTGTCCCTAGGTTACTCAAAACCTATGTGAATATCTCAATGTGGATTTTGTTTCTTAAAGACTTTTATGGTATGAAAATGGTATTTAAAGCTTTCATTATTAACTACGTTTCGCTCAATTAGGTTACCCGAGAATTATCCGAGGTGTGAAAATAAAAAGAGAATAGTATACGAATAAAGCCCATTCATTTCAGTGCTACTGGCTTTTTAAACTGTGGCTTACGAGATAATAAACATGTTTTGAATGGGTATAAATGTGGAAATATTAGCTATAGTTAGAACATTGGAATTGTATCTCATGTAATGATTTGGAATAAATGACCCTGGCTAAGCACTTTAATAAAAGCTTTATACTGATTTTGCTTGAAGTATATCCCGAAGTCGATCAAATACTTTCATTATACCACGAAGAAAGTATATGTCATCTATATTTTCAGGTACTGGTGTCAGGTATTAGTAAGTCATATTTTTATGGCAATGGGACGAGATGTATATTGATCAGTTGATCGATGATCGATGTTGCTTTGAGAAATCTTAAGAGATCATTGATTCCAGTTATTTTTAAATATGAGAGTTTGTATTTAGTTTGTTCCATCTATGTTAGACAATTGATATTCTACCGGGCATGTCGTCAAGTAGGGGACATATTTCACTAATCTTATTTTATTCATATTTTTGGTGACGTGTATGCCTAACTTACGATGATGACATGACATGGGAGAAATCATGACATGAACCCATAATATCTTGAATGACAATTTCAATTCCTTTTCCTGCTGCACGATGGTTTCTTCATACTTGACCTTTTACGTCATTCAACCCATCCATGACATATATTGTGATGTATTTGTGATAACATCCAAACATCCAATCTTTCTCATCAGATTCTAATGACATCGACTTGACACATGTCGATAATTCGAGTTTATTTCTATCGATCGTGACCAGATATCAGTCTTCCTTTATCGCGAAATCAATCAATCTGTTCAAGCGACAAACTATTAATTTAAAATGTGTATATGCATGGGGACGGCTTTGTTAGAAAATATTTCATTTTTGGTTAATAAATTACCTTAGAAGAATAATATATATCTTCTATCATACTCAGGTAAACTTCTGTTTCTTTAAAGTTTACGTTTCAACCGATATGTCAATTTGGGAGGAGGGATTGTTAATTATATCAAACGAATTGCCTTTTTATGAACAAGTTTATTATATTGTTGCTGATAGACAGAAGGATACATTATACATGTATAGCCCTTTATTGAGAGTTAGTTAAATATAAATAATAACAACAAGAACAAGGAAGAGCCAAACTGTTGTTATTGTTGGGGTGATTAAAGGAAAACCAAAAATAAGTTACACAACAGCTTACCTCCGGGAGAAATGATGGTGGTCCTGATGGCATTAACGGTACACCTACAATTAATATGGTGCAAACTTAGGAGTATTATTATTATTGTTAGTAGTAGTAGTAGTAATAGTAGTAGTAGTAACAATAGTAGTAGTATCTATACCAAAAATGTCTGTCAACAAAATTATATGTAACTCAACAAACAAAGTGAATTAATTTTACAATTTAAATATGATATGTTGTCCCAACAATTGTAATGTATATCTTAAAACATAACAATTACAGATATAAAATAAGGTTAGAAACAGCGATTCTCGATTTACCTCGTTCAAAATGTAGATAGACCTTAATCTCATGAAAAAAAATGAGTGATTCACTCAAAATGCTTATTGTGTTTTTCAAAACTTGCCCACATGCATACATTACATGTTAAATATTAACAGGTATAGACACTTGAAGAAAAAAACAGGGATCTCTAGATGATATTACTAACAAGTTACGGGATATGCCTTGCAGCCGGTATATGACAAACACTCCACCAGTAAAATTTATTTTTATGCTCAGAAAATCCAGACGGATGCAGGAAAAAATTGGTAACCTAATAAATTTGGTTGGAGCTGCAAGCACCTCATGAATATGTTATATGCAGATGATAAATGTTGTGTTAGTAACAATAATCTGGATCGTTTATCTTATAAAATGGAGATTACAGTTTTGAAGTAACTTTAAACTAAAAGAATAAGTGATGTTAGTGTATATATATATATATATATATATATATATATATATATATATATATATATATATATATATATATATATATATATATATATAAATTATGCATATGACAAACACAACACAGCCATGTTTGACAACTAAGGAAATGGGAAGGGAGAGGTCGAAAATTAACAGAATATTGTAGTTAATTATCAAGTTGGAATAAGGATTAAAAAAAGAGATACCTGAATAAAATCAATCTTTACTTCGCACAACATTTCTTGATAAGGATAACGTTTAACATATTATGAGTTATCATTATTAATTGTTATTTAAATCGTTGGTTATCAGAGCTGTAAAATTCCAAAATTTAGGTAGAATTGATTAGATTCAGGATCTAAAGAAGAAATGACCGCGGATAGATATCATATTTAGCCTTCTACAACCAAAACAAACAAACTTTTAATTTTAACATTATTTACAAGATACACATTTCAATAATAATAATAATAATAATAATAATAATAATAATAATAATAATTTTAGTATTATTATTATCATCATCATCATATAGTAGTAGTAGTAGTAGTAGTAGTAGTAGTAGTAATAGTAGAAGTAGTAGTAACTGTATTATCCAGCTTTCATTCAACTTTATTAATGCTTTTGAAATCTATTTCAAAGACTACTGTTCCCTAATTATTAATTGATCAAATACGTCTTACATGTTATTCAATACTTGGTCATTATTGATATAGGAACTGCCGTTGTACATTGTTGCAATCAACAACAGTACAGGGACTACGACAAATTGTTTAGTGAAAACAAAGTGATTTCGAAATATCAGCTAATCATGATTGGTTTAATAGTATGAACTAGTTGATTTGATTGCGGAAACGAGTTTCACACCAAGTTCCAACGACATATTTACGTTTGCTGACTCACTTCTAACCGTAGCTAGCCATAGTGATTCAGCAGAACGCACATTATTCCGTTGTGAAGAAAATATATACTCACCTCCATGGATAATAGGTAATTATCCAGATTAATATATCGTATTCGTGATTGTAAACGTTTTGTTTCGTTCTTCCTCAGATAAATCGGTAATTTATTACAAACTGCTCGTTTAGGGCGCCCTGACTCAGCTGGTAAAACCCTACGTTTCTAACTTTATGATCGGTACTTAACGTTTATTATAATTGTAGTTGCCTCTTAGTACCTTCACATCCACTTCATGTTGACTGTCAATATGCCCCAGTTCACTCTAATGAAGCCATAATTAACCGATTCTGTGGCGATTAATGATGACCACTCTTGGTACTTTAGCAAAACGTCTGACATGACAATATCCTTTGCTGTATAAGTGTGCATGGCTATTTAGTGTGTGTATGTGTATGGCGTGTCTATGTGCCTGCTCGTATGTGTATATTTGTATACATACGTATTGTTTAGGTGTGTTTATGTATGTGTGTGTATTAGTGTGCATGCATGCATGCGTGCGTGCATGTGTGCATGCATGCGTGCGTGCGTGCGTACGTGTGCACCTGTGTATGTGGGCGTATGAGTGAGGTAAATCCTATGCCTCTGTCTATATATCTGCCTTCAGTCATTATATTAAATATGGCAAGCCTGTTTTCAGTAGGGTTGTCCCAATTGGGATTGAAACCAATAACTTAATCTACCTGATAAACTAATTATATCTTCAGGCTGAGTGAAAAATACATGACTCTAGAAGTACCCGTTGTAATACTGGCTTACCTAAATCAATTAATATATCAATATCCCTTCTCATGGAAACTCGATATTATTTGGCAATATTTAGCCGTCTTTCGCTTTGTTTATCCGATGGCGATACCTTCTAATATTAAAAAGGTATAGTGAGTGCCTCAATATGTGTATCTAAAGTTAACTCGCCATTGATTATAAACTAGAAGATGCTCAATTGTCATGGTTCATTTTCTGTTACAGTTCAACTGAAATGAAAAGATGTGATCGATGTTGTCGATATCATGATTTAACCTTTCGTCTTCGGATTAAATCTCAGAAGATACGCATCTGAGATCGTATATAAATATTCCTCATTACCTCGCCGTAACTATTCCGGTCCTCGTGAGCATCTAACGATCATCTCTTTATGGGAAATATTACTATGACGACAACAAATCTTGTCAGTTCCTAAATCCAATTAGTCATGAGCTGAATGACTTTTCCCCTTAAGCTGTCATTTATTCATCACACCTAGAATGAGAATAAAAGAAAGCAATTTCTGTTGAAAAATTAAGAGCTTAGATGGCATTCATGGCATTTCTGTTCTGCCTGACGTGTCACCTTGAATACATCACTGGGATTCATACAGAAGGAACCTGGAACTTATCATTTTAATGTAGTATCATCACCTTGACATTACAGTCTCACGAATTAAACCACTTGAAATGCGGAAACTAAAGGATTGCGTCCTTAATTCTTATAGTTATAGCGTGATCCAGTTTCATGGCCATCAGATTATACAACAAGTCTCTATATAGATGAAGTTCTTTTTGCATTAAAGTTAAAAATTAGATTAAAAATAGACCATTATTATTAAATAATGCTGAAATTCATAAATCGAGACATCCATGGGACAGTGATCCATAACTTTGCTATATCCAGGTTAAATGTTGGTAACTGACAGTGAAATAACGTATTAGAGAAAAACACTTTTTTTTAGTTGAATATAAATATGATGAAATAGCTATATGAATAAAATATAAAATTTCAATAATTAAAAATCACTGAAATATTTTTGTGGTATCGTTTCTCGGGTGTATTATCTGTTAGTCCATCCGGTTGTCTATTTATCTATTTGTCAGTCAGTCTATTAGTCAATCAGTCTGTCTGTCTGTCTGTCTAGCTCAAACATTTATCCCATTCTATGCAGTAATGTTACACGCTTCATTAAATATTAACTACGTGCACCTGGATCGCACATTGGCAAAGCAATATAACTTTGTCTTAAATTATTTCGTAATTGGTTTTGTTCTAAGAGCCTGTCTACCTGATAAAATCCCGCTAACTGTCTCATCTCTAAGGCATAATTTGTTGATTTATTGATTTGCGCTGACATTAGAACATTAATAAATAAAACGGTAACCCAATCTTCTTGCCATAAGTACAGTATAATATACGATATATTAAATGTCATTTGGAAGCAACAGTCATTACTACTCATAAAGATTTCATCTTAAATCAATTTCTAATTATATTAATGTTTAGAAAATAAATGGGAAAGTGAAGTACAAAAATGAAACTTTGCTTTAAAACCAACTTCTTTAACCAGAGTCAGGACAGGATTATGGTCCACATTTGCAATAAAGAGTGAAATTGAATTCTAAATTTAGAGTTTAATGTTACATTTGTTTTCTCAGAAGCAATTAAATCCCACATTTTGTTATACCTGAGTTTTAGTTACCTGTAAAACATTAATTCCTACCAATCTCACATTAAGAAAACGACACGAGGAGGGGAGAGTGAGAGAGAGAGAGAGAGATACATACATACAGACAGACAGACAGACAGACAGACAGACAGACTAATAGAGAGAAAAGCAAATAAAGTCAGTTCCGTCAGTGCTACATAAAAATTATACTGACGTAATAAATCACTAGTCATGATATCTGCCAGTCATAAGGATACCGAGTTGAATGACTAACGGTGGTTTGTTTATTAACGTGGATAATAAATAACGAAAAATGGCCCTCAATCAACTTAGCTGTAGAACATCGCGTGGTGGAAATAGATAAGTTGTAAGAAAGTGTTTTAAAAGCACATATTTGTACATATATATATATATATATATATATATATATATATATATATATATATATATATATATATATATATATACATATACATTAATATCACATAATTAAATTTATTAATATGTCCATATATTTACATATTTATCAAACACGTTCAGCTATATATATATTGTCGTTGTCATAACTAATTAAATCTTAATGTAACATTATCTATTCGTATATATATGTGGACAATTTCGAAATGAATTACGAAAGTAAGTTTTTGGATTAAATGAAATCTAACTATTACTTTGGGTTATATATATATATATATATATATATATATATATATATATATATATATATATGTGTGTGTGTGTAGTGTGTGTGTGTGTGTGTTTTGTTTGTGTTTGTTCATGTGTGTGGGTGTGTGTTTGTGTGGGTGTTTTTTTGTCTTTGTGTTTGTGTGTATGTGTGTGTATATATATATATATATATATGTATGTATGTGTGTGTGTGTGTGTGTGTGTGTGTGTGTGTGTGTGTGTGTGTGTGTGTGTGTGTGTGTGTGTTATTTATTTTTCAGAAAACATAGTAATTGACAGTTCATCGATATACATCAAAATATAATCTGTGTTTTTTCTCAGTTTGAATTATCTTTATGTCACCTAGCTTGTTTATTATTGATGAATTGTAATAACCATAGGAAGCTAGATCGAACAGATAATATAAAACGGTATCTGTTTCACGTGACCTGCAACATACTACGAGCATAATAATTTCTTCTTTAATCTCAGGAAAGAATTATTCGACCAATTTAGTTTTCTTTTTAAAATGTGTTTATTTACAATATCATCTTCTCTCTGTCTAGCTATGTATCTTTCTTTCGTTTTTCCTTTCTGTCAGTCGGGTACCTCTTTGGTCTAACTGGTGACACGTTGCATCACAAATCATTACTACCTGAGTTCGAACCTCGGCGTGGGCATATTTGAGGCATCTTTCATCTTTGACTTCGTTTCATTATCGTTGGAGGTCGCTCGACCGATTTAGCCTACCATGTGCACAAGAGTGGCTGTAAAAACCAATTAACATCACTTGTCTGTCTATCTGTCTGTTTCTCTGTAAGAACTAATGTTATTAACTTTACTATATATAAATAGATCTAAGAACTTGCGACCTAACACAGCAGGATGATTAAATTGACTTAAATGCTATTTTTATCAATGAAAATGATCTATTATTGCAAATATATCAACAAAATTGTAGTAGTTTTTAGCATTTAGCCTCGTTTATCATAAAACGTATTCATCTTTTACTAAGTTTTAGTAGTTGTGGCTTTGAATCCAATTCATATACCCGCGTTTATATGATATATTTCCTTAAAGGGACAGTCCACTCTCAGAAAATAATTTTAAAATATATAATGCTTAGAAAAGTAACCAAAAATTCCACAATAATAATTATCAAATATACTGGTATATCATAGATATAGGGAAATAATCCAATTTACTGGAGGGCCGCCATTACGGCTGCACCGGAAGCCAGATTCGAAGGCGGGAAGGAGAAAACTAAAATGCTCTGACATACACGGGCGCTCTCTAGACTGACGCGGATTATAGTTTATCTTGAGCGTTAATATCTGAGCCATTTGCAAGGTTCCTTCTGGCTCAAATTGATATGGTTGTATATCATTCATGACGTAATATTAACAAGATAATGCCGTTTAGTTCTCGAATAATGTTTTCTCACACTTGTTTACATGCTTTTGTACGGACTTTACAGACTTCAAGTCAACCGGATACACCCAAGTGACGTCAACATTCAGGCGCTTCCAGTCTCTGTCTAGCTTCAAAATGGCGGTGACATTAAAAGTCAATTAATCAGCACTTTGAACTGGATTATTTAATATGTCGGTGATTGTTTACACATTTTGACATTATTTATGATATTTGTGAGTATAGCTGTATTAGTCCTGAACAATTGAAATGAAGATGGCCTGTCCATTTAAGGAGATGCTGATCGACCACGTGTCCTTGTTCTGATCACCACCGAGACCAAGAGGAACACTCACCCGTGCACATTTAAGATTTACCACTCAACCTTAATTGTGTCAGAAAGACAAACTAGCTCTTCTTTACATTTAAACTACAAAGTTGTACTAAAGATTAACTCGTCGAAACCATTCCTGGTAAAACATACTTATGAGTATTAGTTCATGATATTTTATCAGAAGTTGTATGTTTCTTATCTAGTGTGCCACCGAATTAGTTTCTTAACAATATTGTTTCAATGTATACCAAAGCTCTGGGGATAATTTCACAGTGATATGGCGTTATATATTACTTGCAGGCCAATACTAAATACGTATCACCTGTGATCTTAAATCGTGAATCAGGATAATTGTCTAGCTGATAGTCTGTAACAGATCATATCGACTTCCCCAAACCCCCAGCATTAGTAAATCATTCATTACTGCGATCGTATCAGTAACAAGTCAAGGGATTAAGTTTGACAAAATGTTTTAATATAAATAAAGATATCATCTCTTTATCCAGAACTGACTGCTACCATCTGGAAGAGAGACCCATCCAATTTCAAAACTCATTATTAACACAAGAACTACTGATTACAGCTTCCCATACCTCAGCTATTATTCGTATAGAGCATTTAAAAACCTATATATATATATATATATATATATATATATATATATATATATATATATATATATATATATATATATATATATATTATCATTAATCACTATCGAATGAAGTATAGCGTAACCTGCTTGTTCAGTGAAAATGCTCATAATTATTATCACATCATCCAAATTCAGTACCAAATTGTTATAATAACTCATAAACATATCAGCTGATGATACATTATACAATAAGAAATACTATAATACTAGCTAATTAACAATGTAGAATGTCCGCTCTTGTCTCAATTATACCATTACGCTAGCAGATATTTCTGTAATCTGTCCATTTCCTTTGTTAACCCAAGTTCTCCTGCACGCATTAATGTCGTTTTACACACACAAAAGGACATAAGGGTATTGACACTGATAGTGTGATTATGAAGTGTGTGTACTATCATTATTAGTCTAGTTCGTCATTGGTTGATGTTTGACATTATTTTGTCATAACTGTATATGGTTCTCGGTATACAATATAAAAATACAAAGACAGAGAGAGAGAGGGGGGGAGAGAGAGAGAGAGAGCCAAGCATGCAGACACCCATTGTTGGTTATATAAAAAGGTGATAGCTCTGTTAGGGTAACTCCATCAGAAACAGTAACCCTTTTTCTCTCTCAATTATTATGACGGAATACTTCAATTACATAAATAATTGTCTCCTGTGTCTGAAGATGATCACCTTGATCCCTGACTTACGTTGATTTGTCAACTTAACACTGATTTGTACAGTTAGATGTTTGCCATAATATGTGTGTTAGGATGTTAGTGTGTTTATGTATATATGTATGCATATATATGTGTGTGTACGCGCGTGTGTGTACGTGTGTTTTACTGCCTGTCTATTCGTCTGTCTGTATGCATGCTTTTGAATTGATATGTTGATGCAGTTGGCATTCTAGATCGTGGTTCAATCGATGTGTTTAATGTGAATAAAATCACATATTTCGTCTGAGATATATTGAGTTCATGAATAAGATCAAAGTGCTACATTTTTAAAACACATATATCGCAATATGCTTCAGTTATAAAGTATTCTGGTTATACCCAATAACATCAGCAACATCAGCAAAACGTTCAACAACAACAACTTTGTTGACTAACACTAGTTAAAGTTGAACACCTTATATTTACATCTTCTCTCAAATACAACTGTAAATATGAACGTTGTTATTTATGGCTTAGCAAGTGTGATTATGTTGACACTTCTTGACAAATTAAATCAGCTGAAATGTGTTTTGCTGTTGTCTGATTCTTGTAAAGAGAATATCTCATCCATATTAGAAAAAAATGACTCTTCTGACAAAGTGATTCTTTGTAACAAGATGTTTTATATTTGGGGATGAGCTAAGAGTAGTGGGAACTAATTGGTTTTATGTGTAGAATATTATTCACGAAATAATAATATACTTCAATTTTTCGATTTTATTGGTATGGTAATCCGTCTTTACAGAAGCAAATTGTATGGATAGTTACATATCATAGATATTGCATAGTGAACATAAAGGCCAGTTGTAACTCTTGAGAGTTCATACTATCATCTATCACTCTATCACTCCGTCATACCGAGGATAAAAGATATTCTTAGCGTTTCCGCTTTCCCGTTGGGATATGTGCTGAACTGATTTTCCCTCAAAGCACTCTCGTGGAAATCAACTATTTCACCAAAACGATTTATTATATTTTGATGTGCCAGGAAGGCCTATCTTTCATAATCAATAATATATCAATATATTTAATACAATCTTTGTGATATATAAATGATATATTATATATAAAGTCTGAATACGTTTCATCAGAGAGCATGTACTGACATTCACATGTGTTATTATGAGAGAAACCATCCCAATCTGTGTTATCTCAGTGGCAACAAATAGACCCATATTAACAGTATCATATTGGGTGCCATAACATTCCAATGATACAGGCCCGATACAGGCTATCTATATTTTCGATAATAGCACAGGGACTGTGAAGCCTCAAACCAAAATTTCATCTTCCACCCATATAGTCGAGTGAATTCCAGCAAATACACGTTTTGTTTAATCTTTTGAACTTCGTGCAGCATTTTGTTTTCATTTCTCCCAAACGTCAAAACTGACGATGTGGAGGCTCTGATTCTAAACAATAGGCTAATACTATCATGTATAGGTAGCAGCAGTTGTACTCATTCTTACGTCAGGACTGGCATCAATAAATGATATTTAAGTAGGTTTACTATATCTGAACTTAAATTAATTACTTGCTTATACACAGATAGTAAGTACAGTTTATTTTACCTATTCATGGATCCAAGCATGTTCATATTTGCCGTTGTAGAAAACCCTGTTATAACATATTCACTTCAATTCTGAAACTGACCACTGACCAAACTGGAAATGATTCAAACTGATACATTGCCTTTGACTCCATTTATGAGTTGTCATTGTATGTACACTTAGATACCCATACTGCATATGCCAAATGTCACGTTTCTTGATATTCCTTTGAGGATGAGCTACTAAATATAACTAAGCGTATATCAGTTCTCAAACACTGATCTTTTTCGGTTGTATAATAAACTGCTAAATTAAATATATTTACACCATAATTAGTCATCCAATGCAACACACACACACACACACACACACACGCACGCACGCACACGCACACACACACACACACATATATATATATATATATAAAGATAAAGCTAGAATGGCAGATAGTATGGGGCGTATCTGTCTAAAATTAGCCCAAACAATTACAACACGAAACTTAGTCGTGTGTTTGGTTTTATGTAATTCAACACTTTGGTGGGCACTGAGAATGACTTCTGAGATTCAAATAAAACTGCTGATGGACTAAGTCATTGGTCGATAATAACTTTCATCTAGGCCGTGAATATCAATTTTCGTTATTTAAAACACCAGTGTTAATCAGCACATGAATAACACTGGCATATCATATTCTTAAGAGAATTGCTCTTTTACCTCGTCCATCCTGTCGAGATTTGTGTTTGCGTGCTCAGGACATCTTCAATAGCTCTAGCCGTCTCTATAAGAGGCTCAAATCTATCCATACTGCATAAGTAACCGTACTCCTTTTAATTTCCTTTGTGAGATTTGTTTTGAACCGGCGCATTCAGCGAATTATGGCAAACGTACAAAATAATGGTCAATAAAGCAAACTGTGTGCTAAATCTTATCTTCTTCCTACGGATTGATAAAGCTGAAATTAATTTCCTCTTAAAGCAGATGTTTTCTTAAGAAGATTTAGACAGAGAAATCGACAGGCAGACAAAAGGTAGATGAATAACGGCTTCCTGTGTGTTGCTATATAACGTGGCTCCTGCCAACATGTTATGATACCGAAGCTCCATTGATACAGTCCTGATGTGCTTATTGTTTTTGTTTCCAGACTCGATTTCTAGTGGTCGAGTTTGGTCAATCTTTATCACCAAGAACTGTCCACTACTCAACCGTAGAATAAACACACGACTTCAACAGGCTAATAAACTATAATAAAGTATTTTACAATAGGAATACTTGCTAGAAATAGGTGTCATAAAACGTTAATAACTGTTAATAACGCCCATGTTAGTTGAATAAGTGTGCCAAACTTACGAATGTTGAAACAATAATAATAATAATAATAATAATAAGAATTTATTAAGCACCGTATTTCAAAGAAGCTTTTCATAAGCGCTGTACACTGATAATAATAACTATAATACTAAATATAATAGGTATATTATGGTTAAACAGTATTACGGTAATACATGATGAGGTAATAAAAGAGTAAACTTAATTGAAATGGGTGATTTATATTTTCGAGATGAAATGTCTTTGCAGGTTATATTTAGTGGCCATTGCTGTCCTTCTGGATACCTGATTTGGACACATGTTAGACCTGAGTAGAGGTAAGATCATAGAGGGTACCTAGGTTGTCTTAGTATATATATATATACATATATGTAATTAATTATGGTGAATACATTTCAGAACTAATTCACAATATCAGTGAGACGCCAGAGAAATTAAACATTTACTACCAATTTTCATAATGACTAAGATAATGAGTCACACTTCTACTTTAACAGGCAACATTCATTCTTAACGCTTTTGGGTAAGGTTTGTTAAAAACGGGAATCTTCTTGTATTTGAAGTTTCAGGGCATTACATTAGAGCATGTCTTATACTTTGCTAATGTACTTTCCACTAAAAGTATTTTGATAATTCCACATTATTTGAGCACACCACTTATTCATTAAACGCAATAGGCTTTTAAATATGACAACTAATGGCATCCCTTCATATGGATTCCGTTATAACCGATACAAGCTTCACGTTGTTTTTGTGGTTCCTCAATGGAAGGCTCTCTTTATGGTTAAGTATTTCCCTAGTGGGGATCATTGTTAGTGCCAAAACACAGCCGAAATATCTGTATCTTCCAAAATTTACCTTAAAAATATAGTCAAGACCACATTACACTAAATATCAAATTGAATTACTTGTTATGACTTTATTAAACAATGATCCGATTATGGATGTTCGTGACCGTCGTTTGTTTATGTATGAATCTAATCCGGTTTTGGACGGGAGTACATAACTAATCGTATTGACGAAGTGGCAGGTAACTGATCAATGATGATAATTGGCTATTAATTACCATAATGCGTTTAAAACCGATAACATTTTCACATAATAAAATTAGATTAAGCCATAACACACTGAAACTATATTAATAACACCATTAATGAGTACCTTCCTTTTGAACGTAGCAAATATCTTATAATTGATAAAGGATTAGTTGTTCATTTCTAAAGTAGATACTTAACATTATACGGAGGTTGACGAAAGTTTGACAATAATGCAGTGTACGTGAAATGTGATTTTTGATTAATCATAAGCTAGTTGTCAAGGAAATTATCTGCCTAGCATCTCAGATTCATTGATTATACTGAATATAATTATACTAAAATTGGAATTAAATATCGAAAATAAATTTTTCAGTTCAAAGTGAGGGCGTACCCAAGCTGTTAGAATTAATTAATGTTTTCAGGTATTATTTTCCATACACAATTTTAAATACCTTTCGACATAAGAGGTATT
The DNA here is from genome assembly GCA_025642065.1 of Paralvinella palmiformis. Taxonomy (NCBI): domain Eukaryota; kingdom Metazoa; phylum Annelida; class Polychaeta; order Terebellida; family Alvinellidae; genus Paralvinella; species Paralvinella palmiformis. The sequence goes on from JAODUP010000158.1 coordinate 31,254, forward strand.
TACTTTGTTATATTCATATTAATATAATTATAGATATATTTGTTATGTATATCAAGTTTAGACCCTCCTTTCAACAATCAACCGATATTATTTTCAAAAGCGTATAGTATACATTTTCAGTCACACTTATCTGATTCAAACATATAATCTTTTATTTCATAAATATGACGAGCGTCACAAGTGTATATAAGCTCTATTTCCTGACACAAACATACCAATAGTCAATTTGTTCCATTATTTAATATCGTTTTGATAGAAAGTTTATGGAGAAAATATGTTCTCCGCATGAAACAACCTAATGGATAAAAGAATAACGACAAACACAAGTATTTATGCAGATATTGGTGAAGCGCCATTTAAAATCTTCATCAATTGTTTATTATAAAGAAGGCAATATACACTATGTATTATCAACGTGACTTAAAGAAGAGACAAATATTTCTCTAAATGAGAAAACATTACTGATATATATATATATATATATATATATATATATATATAATTATATATATATATATATATATATATATATATGTGTATGTATTTGTATGTATTATTGTGTATGTATTATAGTAGTGTGTGTGTATGTGCGTACGCGAGTGCGTGCGTACGTGCACGTGCGTACGTGCACGTGCGTGCGTGGGTGCGTGCGTGCGTGTATGTGTGTGTAGACATCTAGATATATATCTGTAGATCAATTAGCCCATTTATTTAGTCGATTGATACGATGTATCATATTGATCTGGCTTGATTGATATGCTTCATTTATAGATTGATTAATTAATTAATTATATGGTTAATTCCTTGATTATCTAATTAATTTAATTAGTAAAATGAACATTTCTACGATTGAAGGATAAACAAATACATGTACAAACGTTGTCATCAGTAATTTGCTGTGGCTCCAACTGAAAACTACATATTCTCATTTAAACATTATAAATGTTGACCTCAGCTTCATTCTCAGTTCGAATAACTTAATAATGCTACATATCTAAATTAGATTGACAAAGGTGCTATCGTCTATGCTTCGCAGCTCTATCCTATTGTGGGACTGAAACGAATGGATTGGCAATTTTAAAGTGTATCGGCATGTCACTCTGGCATGTCACACCTTGAAGTTGAACATGACAGGCTTATGTGGCATACACTCTGCCTACATATAGACATATTGAGTAGTATGACCTTAATTTCGAATTGTAACACTACGATGGAGTATATTTGTTGCATGTAATCGCATTACACTCAACCTGTTTATGCCAATAAGCGTAATTTAATATAAGGCTTTTGCTAAATATAAAGTAATGTATCGAATCAACAATTAATCAATAATTAGTCTGTCTAGATTTTTTTTCATTGATTGTGTCTAATGATGAGACCATTCATCCCTGCACTATACTTAGTATATATATATATATATATATATATATATATATATATATATATATATAAATTTATTAATAACATCATGATGTATGCGCTGAACCAAGTCAAATCTGGATCACCAGGTATATTGAGTTCCATTATTTTAATAGTTGTCTTTGAAAAATTATCCATATGTTCTTGGAAGGTGGCACACACCTGACGAGAATGGTCACTATGATGCTGCTGATGATGATGAAGAAGTAGGTTACGTTCACTATTAATGTATTATTAATCATGTACCTGTTTTGATTTATGATTTATGGAAAGCCCATTTTTCTCTTTACAATTATACGCATTCATTAGCTTCATTGGGTATACACATAACAAACAATCGATCTTCTATTTACCTGTCTAATCCAAAATACGCAATCGTTTTGAAGCCGATACCCAGTTCTTATGATTGAGTCAAAGAATCTGAATAGTTATTGGTAAATAAGAAGGATCAGATCTTCTGACAACTCGTTTTCAACCCATTCACCATAATTTAGGGCTATTAACTCAGACCATGACAAAAGACATTTTATCACCTTTGCATAATCTATAAAGTTAATTGGACATATTCGCTGAATGGAAACTGGCGAGCACTAATTAATTCAATTGAGCTTACGCCAACGGCTACATTATATATTATCAGAGATTTGATTGTTCATTGAGTTCCTTATCAAAGAACAAATCCAGGCCAGTGACAATACAAATGGCCTCAAGATATAAACATTTGTACTCTACAGGACATCATTGACCTGCTGCAGTAGGAGGATAAAGGTCAAAGACTGACTAACCCTCCACTAATTAGACGAGTATGACTTGTGACATTTAAGATCTGACAGACCAGGACAAACAAACAAACTTGTAGGTAGGTAATTATACAGATGAAGAATGTAAGCTAAAGAGCGAAATCCAGAAACAAACAGGCATAATAGACAATTAAATAGATAGGCAAACAAATAAACAGATTAACAGACAGGCAAAGCAGATAATAGCCAAATACTTGACAGTATTATGTACCCCTAACGTCTTCAACCTATTATGATACAGAATCTGTTATTTATAATCACAAGGAAACCCTACTCATAAACTATTATGAAACAAATTCAAACAACAAAAGAGTAGATGAGGATTAGTGTAAAAATGCAAAGGGGTCAAATTAGTTTTCAAATACTAATAACGAATGTTAGAAATAAAGAGTAGATAGGAAGGAGAATAAACCGTTTTCTTCTGCTAATTACAGATATTAACTGTTATTGCTCTTTAATATTGTGTGCTAATGCAATAACTCTATGGACAATGTCCAGGCTCTTAAATGCCACGTATTTCATGTTTGGATACGGACCATCCGCTGTGCTCGAATTAATTATATGATATTTATATTACACATATTTAAATTTCAATAGTAACACTTGTTATTTGCCTTCAAAAATTTCGAATTAAAGCTTTTTCCTTTCTTAATTCACTTAGAATGTTATGTTTATTATATGGATTGGTGTTAATTATAAATTACAATTATCTGCTTGCTTTCGACAAAATCAACAAGCTGTAAAAGTGAAGAAACTTGAAGAAACAAAAACTATAAATACACGATTACAGTAAGTTTATTTATTGAGACTGAACAAAAATATAAAAGACAAAGTAACATATTAGACAGAAATTTGAAAACTGAAAACAAACTATTAAGGAATAAAATGTATGGAATATTTCAGTGAAATTTAACGATAGCTTAAACATAGTAAATGAAATTGCACAAAAAACCGTAATACTGGTAAATCGTGGTTAGGAGAACACCAATATAGATAGGTATAAAATTGGTTATTTGTCTAATAATTAATTTATACATAATGTAAAATATCCTAAAAGGTAGTACACGATTACAGTAAGTAGTTTCTTTATTCGTAAAGTTCGCTAGTTGATGCCATAATATCAATATCGTCTTTATTTAGAAAATGCTTATCCAAAGCATATTAATACCTTTTCGAAATATTTGTGATATATATTTATTGAGGGAATCATTCGTTTAGAAATTGGTATTCTTTCATAACAGCGATTTGGGTAAATTCCTTTTTTTCATTCCAAAACGTTTGACACGATTGACGACAGGTTTTTATTCTAATATCATAAAACTATAAATGGTTGTGAAATTGCTGCCAGTAAGCTCTCTTTTTTGCTCCATATTTTTCTCCGTTACCTAGTTCATATTATTGTTGTTGTTCTTTAAGTACCAAAAAATGTCAAATCATATTGAAATATCTAGGCCACCTAAAAGCATCAACCCAGACAAACTAAAATAATGATTTAAGACATATTTTGTATGAATAAAGCTGGTGGTAAGCTGTGAGGTTGGACAACCCCCAACTCACAAAATATTTTCAAAGGACTGTGACTACAAAATGACTACACATTATGTAGGAGGCAGCGTTACGGCATATACCAATGATGTATCCAGTTCAAATATTATACACCGTGCTCGAAAAGGTCGAAATGTGATACTTCATAACAAATCATATCACACGATTAAATATGCTTCATTATGCAATCCCGATATCAACTCTTCTAAATTGATTTATTAATACGATTTGCTGTTGTCAATATATATGATGGTTAGTTGTGTATCAGTCTTGTAGGTTGGCGTGTTTCTCAAATATAAGTATATAATTTAAACATATATATATATATATATATATATATATATATATATATATATATATATATATATATATATATATATATACAGGAACATAATCTAACATTAAATTAAATAAATTCGCTATTCAAAAATGTATCTAGAATAAACAAACATTCTGTTATTCATATAGCGAAGCTTATTATTCAGACTGAGATCAGCTAAAATTTCAATTAACGTTCTAGATGACTGTGGCCAATCATCCTAATGGGTAAGTTATTAAGACACCCTTCATCTCAGGAATATTTATGTCTTAGGCATTTCCAATTATCAATCTAAATCAATTACGAAGATTACTCCCATCATTATGATATGATATATGATCAATCTGTCGAAATTTGAAAGATTCCTCAAAATTATCTGTCTTTTGTTCATCGTGCTTTAGCCAGAAAAAAAGAGGCAATTTCGGATAATCAAATAAAAACTAAGATGTGATTCATTGGCTGCCAGTCTCACGTCTTCTAACATAAGGTATAATCCACGCAGAAAGGTCGATATATTAAACATGGATGTGTATTGATTCTAGGACAAATTGTATTGTTTTTAAATGGAAAACGATAATAACTTTGAATTCCTTTAAATAATTTGTCATTATCTTAGCATTAAATCCACCCCTAATGTTCGGTATGAAAATAATGCGAAGGGGTAAGGCCCCCTAGAAAGTACAATTGATTCTAGGGAATAAAAATGAAATATTAAACAACAACATATTCTGTACAAAACTGGCTTTTTCATACTCTAATATAATTTAATAAAACTGTGTTTGCAAAGTGTCCTGTCCACGTAAAGAAAATCAGTAAATTTCTAAAACTTTTCAACCAATGAATCATTTCTGCCTGCTACCAATATATCAACGAATGGAGTTATTGATTGATTTATCGATATATAATCATTTGCTGACATTGTCATTATACAATTAGTATTAACGTTCTAATTAAGGCGAGTTATTTCAACAAACAAACTGTAAGACTAATTATTTATACGACATGTTCTGTGTGAATTTCCTATCAACAAAACCTTACCTAAACAACACTAATAATAATAAAACCACATCCAGGAAATATGATTTCGTACGGAAATATTTTGCTGATAATGGATATTTATTTTAATCGATACATGCTAAATTTAATAGTCAAGCAACAATATTGGAAGGAGATTTTCAGTTCATATAATAGTATTATATCCAACCAAACATGTATTAAAATATTAGGCTAGAGAAAATCCAAGAAGTGGTTTATTATACTCCATTCGAGGTTATCGGGAGAAATATTCAATCTACATCAATACGAAGCGCGAACAATCTGCCAGCTAAACAGAGACAGTTTCTTTAAACATGTAGCATTCTAAAAATTAGCAATTTAATTATATCGTGGACAGATTACCACTTATCATTCAAATAATCATAGGCAAAACATTGCGTAAATCTGATGTTGGTCCAAACCGGTGTTTAAATCTGTAAGGCTTGTCTTCCTCGATAAAACTTAATTTGAAAAAACGTTTCTATTCAGCCATAACAGCGTCATATATATTATGTACCTTAGTGATGTATGCACTTATTGTTGTCTCATGATTCTGTATTATTTTAAGGGATCAATGGGGAATGAAATTCAGCTAAATTTCAAACGTGAAAATTATCCTACTACTATTACTACTACTTCAACTACTACTACAACCACTTCTGTTAGTAATACTATTACCCTTACAGATACTACTATTACTTCCGGGAATGTCACACGAGAACCTTGGTAATTCAATAGGAAGTTTCACTTAGCGAAATGTTGTCATAGTCTATACCTTTTTTCTCGTAATTTTATAAACTAAGTGATCAAAAGACTTTCTGAGTTGATGACTTCGCGTAATTAGGATGTTCAATTTGGCTTAGATTGAACTTGTTTTTCTACAATTTTTACCGAACAATCTAAGCTAAATTAGAATATTTCGCTTACCGCCATATATATATATATATATATATATATATATATATATATATATATATATATATATATATATATATTTATTTCGTAATAACATAGTATATACATTGTTGTACAGTCATTTTCAGCAGTAATAACAAAGTAGAAATACAAAAATAAATAAAAAACAGAACAATCATTCATCCATCTAGACATGACTTAGCTAGTACAGACCAAGTCAATCAATAACTGGATATCCCTAACATCGAAATCAATAAAAAGCCTTTTATCCCTGGTAAGACATAATGCATTAAGCATATCACCGTCGTTTTTACACTTTTCATTACAATGGAAATATTCCTGGAACATTGGAGTTTAACAATAACATCCTTCTATTTTCTACAAAATTTAAGATTTACATAAGAACCAACAAAAACGATGACACGCATTATTATTTTTGCTGGTGGAATCATAAAAAGATAAGAATTTAAACATTAGATCATAATGGATACCGTTGCTTTCGATAAGATGTCTCAACAGCCTGCAATGTGTTCTATGTGACACATTTTCTCCAACTTCACCATATATATCAGATGAACTCCAAAACATATGGATCGGTACATATTCCAATTAGCAAATAACATGGCCCTTTTAGGACGTTACACAACTCGCAACTTGCAATATATCTGATATACTTCGTCTCGGAGACCCAGCAAGAAAATAAGAGAATGTTAATTTAAAGTAGTGGCTACCTGAACAAGGCTAATCTAATTGATACATATTGATCAGGTTACAAGACAGAAAGATAAATAGTGAGAAGAATAGAGAGAGAAGTTTGTTTGTGTGTGTGTGTGTGTGTGTGTGTGTGTGCGTGTGTGTGTGTTTGTGAGTCGGGGCTTCGGTGTGTGTACATTTATTTGTGTGTATATGTATGTATGGATGTGTGTGTATGTGCCTGCGTGTGTTTATGTGTCTGTGTCTTTGTGTGTATATGTTGTATGTATGTATGGATGTGTTTGTGTTGTGTGCGTGTTGTATATATATATGACTGTATATGTATATATATGTGTATATGTGTGTGTGTGTGTGTGTGTGTGTGTGTGTGTGTGTCTGTGTGTGTATGTGTGTATGTATGTGTGTGTGTGTGTGTGTGTGTGTGTGTTGTGTGTGTGTGTGTGTGTGTGTGTGTGTGTGTGTGTGTGTGAAACGATCTATATTGATGAGCAGATGTGCATCTAACAGCATATTCCACGAAGTGGAGCCTTCACGAATTACCATTTGACTTGAACCGATATTCAGATATTTGCAATGGTACTGAGTCGATAACCTGAACAATGGGGAAGACGTCGTAATACACACGTGTTCGCGCAGCCATTCAGGTGCAATGCCATTGTTAGGTATTGATGATATTCGTAGATAGAGTATAGCGTTGAGGTGATAGTAGAAGGCTCAGTCTATTGATGTGGTATAATCTTTCATATTAATATTTTTGTCCAAACAATTTAATTTATTTTAACCCATTAAGTGTAATCAAAGATTCAGCTATGTGTGGTGGAGATTTTTTATATATATATATATATATATATATATATATATATATATATATATATATATATATATATATATATATATATATATATTATATGTATATATGAAAAACTTACAATAAAACAATTGAGGTGAAATGTTATTTGAATACATTACAGACGTCTACTAATTACCTGGAGTAAAACAAAACGAATAATTTACTTATTAACGTTTATGAACTTATGGCTGGTATATCTGAACAGCATTAACTTTGTAGCATCTCAGACTCATTGATACATTCTTGTTTAATGTTGTACATTTTCCTAGAAATGCCAATATTGATCCAGAAACAACTTTAGTATGTACCTCATTTCTAAGTGTATTTAAATACAATCCGCATTTACCTTGCTTCAAATGAGGATTCCGGTAAAAGCATCAATAACTGCAATACAAATAAACAATTTGCTCCTATACAAAATTAATGTCTTGATGATGATGTGTTAATCTCTGCATGATATAAATTCAGGTATAAATCAATAAAAGCAAAGAAAGGCATTCAAATAGATATTAATGAAGATTTACTTAAATTCTCAATGAGTTAGTTAGTTACAGACAAAGGTCTAAAAATTCTGAATTATCAAAATGTCAATGAGTGAGAAATCAGAAATGCTATACAACTGTGTGCGCCGACATCACTAACTAATCAATGAATGAATCAATCAATATATGAATCAATCAATCCATCTATCTATCTTCTTATCTATCTACTATCTACCTATCTATATATCTATTTATCTAGCCAGCTAGATAGCTATCTATCTACCTAACTATCTAGATATATATATATATATATATCAATTTATCCATCTGTATACCTATTTATTTATTTATTTATACACAAACACGCACACATACACACCAGACATAAATAGTTATATATATATATATATATATATATATATATATATATATATATATATATATATATATATATATATATATATATATATATATATATATATCATTATATATATATCAAACATTCAAGCAATATATTGTTTTTATTTTGAATTAGTCAATTATTCTAGTCTGAACTGATTGATGTGATTCATTCCTTCGTTCGTTTATTGGTGGCTAAATTGATTATTTGGTAGGTTTATTAATTCATTAAATAAAATCAAGGTTGCTACGATTCAAATTAAAACATGCATAAACATTTATTTTTGCATGACAGTTTGTAGTCAACATTAATTCGCTTTAGCTGCTAAAGAAGCCTATACACATTCGTACTTCATCATTACAAATGTTAACATCAGTTTTAGTCTCAGTTCAAATAATTTAGTGATTCTACATGCCTAAATTAATTGAACAAAGGTACAATCTTCATCGCAGCGCAAGCATTATCTCCTACTGATATAAACGATTAGGCGATCAGCACATCACCCAGGTTCATACACATTCATATTGATCTCCTGACAAACGAGGTTGACATGCACTCTGTGGACATATAGATTAACTCGATTGACACACATTAAAACCAAGTTATGACATTACCATTGAACAAAATTGATACTTATGTTGCCATTATTCCATTCTAACAAGACTCATTCATTGTGAGGACGTAACTATATCGGAAGCAGTCTATCGTATCACCTTCTTTATAATTAGTCAGGCATCACCAGGTCTAGATTATTTAATAAGTTATTGATTGCATCTGAAGATGAGACCATTCTGCCCAATAGAAATAGCGTTATGTTTAATAAAGGAAATATTATTTCAGGGTTGATTATACATATAGATTATATATGTTATCAGATGGGGTCACCAGGTATTAACCGTCCTTTCTTACTACATCTGTTTGAAAATAAGCCACATATATTTGGAAATTGACACACGTAAAGATGATTGCTATGATGATGATGATTATGATGAAGATGATGGTGGTGATGATGATGATTATTAGTATTACGACACAAGAATCAGTTGAATACAGGTGTAATCCTAGTAATATTATATATGTTGTGGTATTAGGATCGAAAGGAAGTTCACTTTATCCCTCCATAATGCTATGCCTTCCTGAGCCTCGTGCACTATACGTATGATATCTAATCGATCTAAGTAGCTATCTAATCCAAAATAAGCACGCTTTTTTCCGACTTAGTACTTGTTACAACTCCCTTTCGACACACACATTATCGGGGGGCCTATTATGTACACAATATGGTAAGTGTTCCCACTGTGATAAATGTCACCTTCACAATATTATCGTATCCCGCAATCCGTACACGTCATTGGACATAATCCTTTTATCAATGAATGGAAATTGTCAGCCAGTAATTAGCAAATTAAACTTTAGCCGTCGGCTACCTTATCAGAGATCTGGGTTTTTTCCATTGATCTCTGTTATTAAGGAACACATTCTGGCCAATGACAATACAAATCGTCTCAGGATAGAAGTAATTGCGACTAATTTGACTGGTGACTTCTATAAACTAATACATATAACAGGACCAAACAAATAAAAACAGGTGTACATAGATAACAAGAGAGAAACAAAACTTAAACTAAACGGTGCAGTACAGGAATAAACAAACGGATTGAAAATAAATAATCAGACAGAGACAAAATTGAATTAATTAAAAGACAAAAAAACAAACAAATAATAACGTAATACTTGATAGGATTGTCTTACCGTAACGTCTTCATGCTCACATGATACATAACATGTTATAGCAATGTAAAAGACAAACCAGCTCATAATACCATGTACCTCTTTTTAATTGAAATAATGAACTATTTATTCAAAAACTAAGTGATGTTTTGATACACAAACTCAAATAAATAATATACTTCAGTAATTAATGCCTTGTACAATATAACAACACACACACACACACACACACACACACACACACACACACTTAATCACACACACATGCACATACTCACACACAGTAACAGGCACAATGACTCACATATTTACCTCTTTTTCTCGTTATATTTGTATACACTAACAAATAAGTGGCATGGTATATGGATATGGTATATATATATATATATATATATATATATATATATATATATATTCTAGGAAAACACATGTGATAATAATAGGAAAATCTTGAAAGACTAGGTCAGCTTTTGTTGATAGCCTTTGTCATATAATCACCAAGTCTCCGAACTAATTATTATTATTCTTTATTTCATATTCATAAGAATATACTATTAAAAAAAAAATACAAACACAATTGAATAAATAAACCGATATTAACTATACAATTGTGTATTTACAGCTAATATCTGCATATGCGGTAATTATCCGGTGCTTAGTGTATTTAAGGTTCAATATAATTCTGAGTCATTAAATATGCAGATATTTGGAAAATAATTATTAATATATATCATGTGTAAAATATCATGGATCGCACTGCCAGTGATAGGTAAACTGTCATCAATGAATGTAGATACAGGGTAAATATGTTGGTGTTGATAGTATACACATATGATCGAGATACACACCACATTGATGATAGAGTTTATATCGTATTGCTTACAGAAGAAACATTACCATTAACAACTTATCGATAACAAAGAGATGTGATTACATTGGTAGATTTTGATAAGTTTTTGACAAAAGAAATAACGCGCTTATATAATTATATTTTTGGTGGTATATCATCACAAATATATAGTAGTAAATTGCAATCGGTTGTGGTTGGCGCAGGTTGAGTAACCTGCGAATGACGTTTCGCCATGTAACATTTCAGTTGTCGGTCATTCATAAGCTGGATCCATTCAATGGCATGCAGTATGATTTAAATATTTGATATAGACTATCAAAGTCAATGTGACCGAAATGAGACTTAACCATATTTACTTTACCATTGAAGTCGCACAAACGATTTTGTATCTGATGCATAGAACAAATTTGTCTAGTGACACTGCCAAAATGTTTATCATGCTTAACTAATTAATAGCTTGCTTTTGGACGAATTAGACATAACATCATAAGTTTCAGCAAATTGATGACATATAATCAGCATATATTTTAAACTAGAAAATATTGGAGCAAGAAGTGTAATATCGCCTGCATATCGTAAAGCCCCACAACAAATATTGCCAATGTAACATCCAAGTTTGGCGGTAGATAATGGAGACAAAAGTTCATCAATATACAATGTGAAAATATAGGTGACAAAACCCCACCCTGCTTTACGCCATTAGAGACTGAACATATCGTTGACTTAGGTGAACCCCATTGAATAGGCATGCTTTGGTTTGTGTAAAATACAATTAGAAAACGTAACATTAGTGGACATAACCCACGCTTTAGAAGCAAACGGAATAGTTTTACATAAGTTACTCTGTCAAATGCTCTAATGACGTGTAAGAGAGTGACATAAACATTTGTATGATTATTTTGATAATATTGGACAATTTCACTAACAACAAATATACACTGTGTTGTTTTATGGGACCTCTTAAACACAAATTGCATATCAGATATACTAAAAACATCACGATAATTAGGCATGATCAGGTTATCCAAAACATTACCAATAAAGCTGCTCAGAGCAATCGCTCGGTAGTTGTTAGACAAATTTATTGATTTGCGCTTATTTTTTTGAATCTGAACAAGAGTGGACATACTAAAATTTATAGGTGCGAATCCATGAGATATCATGATATTGAATAAAATAGTAATATGGTCACGAAGTTTACGAGTACCATTAATAATGTGATCCGATGAACATCCTCACACAACACCATATTTATCAGGTTTCAGTAATAAAGCAGAGTTAATATCATTAATGATAAATGACGCTGAGCAGCGACCAATCGCATTAGCAATGTCAACCTTTGTCTCTTCCAAGAGTGCTGCCATTTGGTGAGGATCAAATGACACACAATTATATAATGACGTTTTTCCCTTGATATACATCTGCTACTGATAACTCACATTATTAAGAGGTCTTACACAGAGTCAATTAAAGCATTAAATTTGCTCAAGAGAGTAGGCTTAGAAAAGGAAGGGCTGCAGTAGGATAATATTTGTGAACGCTTTCTTTATCATAAAATAAGCAAATTAAACTTGACACTTAGAGATGTTTTAATTGCAGACAGTTACTCTTTGTTTTCTTTAATTTGGTGTGCGTGTTAAGTCATAGTCAAAGTCCAGCATACAATCGAACAAAATAATAGTAACATCCTTAAGTATGCCGCAAGAGATGCTTGACCCTAGGGTCATCTTCCAGTATCCATATGTTTGATAAAGTGTATATCTTGCCAACGGATATAACTGTATGGCCATCGTCCAGCCACTTAAATGACAAGTGTTTCATGTTTCTCTTGTGCTCAGATTAATAACATAATATTTATGTTACTTATGATATTGGCTACAGGTTGTTAGGTAACATTGGGTTATTTAGCTTAATAAAATTACAAATCAAGTTTCTCCTAGCAAAGATTAATATTTATATTGATGCAGAGTTGAAAGATTTGCTTGCACCTGCCAAACTCAAAACGTACATCAAATATAATGCAGCATTCTACACTCTTTAGAAAACAGAACTACATAAATATTAAATTAATAATGTAATTTTACTGAAACTTAGCGTAAATTTAAAACTCAAAGAAACATATTAACTAATATTTGAAATATATATAAAAAAGTATTATAGCAAAAAACTTAAGGAATCTAGCAGAGACATGTGTCAAAACTTGTTTGTGTAATAAATTTTAGTTTTTCGTAGTTACGAATACAACGATTCTGAAAGATAATACGTAGCAACGTTTATGTAGCTTCCTTGTGTGAAGAGTTAGTCTGTTCATGTCATACTATCAATATCGTTTTACATAAACAATAAGTACATCCAAATTATCATAATACACTTTAAGATATTCGTAATTTATCATTATTCTAAAACAATTTAAAATAATCCATGCACAAAAAGAAATGTTATAAGCGTAACCTGTTCAAATCCAAAACTTTTATATTTATTAATTGTATTTCATTGCAAAAACGTGTCCCTGTGCTTTTAATGACAAATAGTAAACCAATGATGCATCACTTCATTGTCATAAATAACATACAACGGAGTCTGTTTCTAATATAACAAAACCACAAAATGTTTTGCAGAAGGGTGCCAGATAAGCAAATTTCTATGTTTATCTTGCTCCACGTTTTCTACAATATGTGCATGTTCTATATTTGTTTGTGCCATTGACACATTAGTTAACGAAAGTGTCAAGGGCTATCGAACTATATAGGCTAGCTGCATATCAATTCATCAAAATATCATATTAGAAATTTTAAAATCACAACGTATGTTGTTTTAGACTAAGTAAATATGAAGGCAGAGAAGCTGCAGATAGCTAATGAGAGAAAAAAAACATGAAGGGCTTCTACCATGGACCGAAAGAAGTGTGGGGACTCAAAAAGTACAGACCTCCAAATTATACTCAACCTCCCCAGCGCATTACCAAGACAATCCCCAATTAAAGTCCAACCATATATGAGATGGCTAGAGCAATCGTAAGCCTGCGATATGGCAAAGTACATGCAGAAGATGGAATTCCTGCAAAAGTATGGAGGCACGGAGGAGAAAATATGACCTGCACCAACTAATCACCAATGCCTGGGAAGTATGTTCTGTACCACAAGCATGGAAGAATGCCAGCATTGTCACCATCTACAAGAAATGTGATCGAACAGACTGTAGGAACTATAGAGGAATCTCTCTTCTTTCCATAGCAGGACAGATCTTCGCCAAGATCCTCCTCAACAGACTATCTACTCACATAATACTAGAGGTAGTTCTGGAACCATCAATAATCATCATCACAGCTACCAATGGGAGATTTATTATTTTCTACTGGACTTATTCAGACAATTTGATATTGCCAATATATTTTATGTTTCGTTGCGTATGAGTTTTGCAATCGGGATCGTTTGATAAACCAAAATTGTATGCCATGTGTGTAAATTATTGTAAAATAATTCTGATTAGAAAGTGACTAAAAGAAAAGGCTTTCTACTACAAAGTTACCTATCAACCAATTAATATCTACAAGTATAATAGCCATATAAGATTGCATCAGAATCAAAGCAAATAGGATCAAAAAGATTTTCCCACTCTCTAATTTTCACCTGATTGAGTTAATGATATAAATAGTCTTATCGTTTATGTTTGCTGTTCCACCTAGTTTTAATTTCTTATAGGAAATACAAGAAATATATCATGTGCAATGTTTGCAGTGCGCAAAAAGGTAGGGCCAAGGAGGATCATTTATCGTCAATACAACGTTTGAACAATTCACCAATGTAACCATTATACTTCAATTTTTATTTTCATGCATCTCTTGAAAATAACTATTTACATATCACACGCGTTTATGCAACAGGCAGTTGAAACTGGCATGTATGCTGTTCAAATATTTGTAGGTACTGTGAAAAGGAACTATTTTCAGATTAGGCCTTAAATCTGTTCCACAAACGACAAGGCGAAGTAACGTGTATTCATGTTGTTTATGATAAGCCGGGTAAGGAAAACCTTTATTGCCTTTGCATTGATGGGATATGTCTTGACTTTCTATTATACTCTCACCATCTATTATAGCGAATATTACAACTCTGGTTGTTATATAAACACAATAACCGATCCAGCTCAGTTCAATATCCTCTCCTAGATCTAAAACAACATTTCAATATCTCGATTAGGAGTAGATATAAAACCTTACGAGCGTGGTTTGTCCATCCCAATAATGGGTCCATCAAAACAATATAAATAAGGCACGTAATATACAGCTCTAACCCAACTCGCTGATCAATCTGAAACATGATCTTGAAACACAGAAAGAAAAAAAACGCCTTAGTCATTGCATAATACACATAGTGATATTAAATAAATATTAACTTAACTTTTTTGTCCTTTTGTGGATGCTGTTGGCTAAATGACTTCAAAGTAATTTGAACCCATTTGCTGGATGCCATTACAACACCCCTCATCCGAGGAATATTTATATCATAGAAAAGCCTTTCTCGTTGCTAATCAATATCTATTTCTATCGCTAAAAACAAGGAGTGGTACTATCTGTATGATATGATATATAACCAACAATCAAAAGTTTCTTCAAAATTATCTTAAATATTTTCATCATGCTTTAGCTAGAGAATAAATTAAAACAATTTCAGATAATGAAATCAGAACAAAGAAATAAGATCCGTGTAGAAAGATTTATATATTATACACGATGTTTACTATTTGTAGGACAACTGGTCTCGTTTATTTAATGGAAAAACGATAACAACTTTGAATTCCTTCCATTTCTTCAATAACTTTTCACTAAATCAACCTCCGCTTTTTCGGTAACAATGAAATGAAAAGAGAACGGATAACAAAGCCTAATGAAACAGGCATTTAGTTTGCTCTAAAGTGTCCTATATATCTTATAAATCAATTCAGGAAAATTCTAAAACTGAAGACTTCATCCACATAATAATATATCAAAGAGCGGATTCATCGATTGATTTATCGATATATTCTGTTTTGCTGACACAACAATTATATATATATATATATATATATATTATTATATATATATATATATATATATATATATATATATATATATATATATATATTCAGTTATAATTAAGAATAATTACTTTTACAAGCAAATTGTACTATTTCTGTCGGAATTGGTTATAAACATATCCTGCTAAGCCAAAACTAATAACATTAAAACGACATCTAGAAATATTATTTCTTTGATAAACAATTTGTTATAAATGGACACATTTGTGTGTGCGTGTGCATGTACGTGCGTATGTGTGTATGTATGTGCAGCATTGCCATATGACTGCAGTTTGATATTCCGATGCAATGGCATTGCTTGGTATTAAAGTTATGCTAAGAAAAGGAATATTTTTTGAGATTATAGTAGAAAGCTCAGCCTACTGATATAAAATAATCTTTCATATTAATATTTTATCAAAATAATTAAATTTATATTAACCCATTAGGTGTAATCAAAGATTAGGATATGTGTCATATATTTCAATATATTTCAACAATAGGTCCCACTGTACCGTATGCAGGAGATAAGTTTAATATAACCCTTAATAACCTGGTAAATGTGATCAAATGACATCAAAATATATTTGTTTTATCCGAAATAAGACATCTGACATGGTATCTCTCGACTAGTTAGATAAGCCACGAGAATAATCTCAGTTTCACGAAATAAACTGTTCTTGCTGAGACATGTGTAATGTCTCACCAGTCCCTAAGCCGCCAAGCAAAAATCAAAAGCGAATCACCTACAGCCGTGGAGTTTGGGAGTAGAACACCCAAGTCAGATCACGGCAGTAGTAAGAATGTTTAGCTTAATTATCTAAGCAGCCCTATTTATAGGGGTTTTTCAATTGCCGTATCTTTCTTCAAAGCAATACTCTATAAACTATGTAACCCAATTGTCACTGTCTTCAAAGATCAGTATTTACAACGGGCAGGCGTCATGAAGCGACTACTATTAAAACTGTTTAGCTTAATTCTATTAAAAGACTGACATCTGCGCTGAAGCAGACCGTAATAGCGCGTCATAGCTTCGATATTGTTTGAACTATGTTATCATTTTCAAACCTGACCTAATTTCCGCTAGTCTAACTCTTGTAGTTCTTAAATGTTATTTATGACAAGCAGAATTAGAGCTAATCTTGAATGTCATAGTACAAACTGGACATAACTGGACCTAGGAAAGATAATTCTATTCCCACAAACAACTAAGATGAATTATATATACAACTAAACTTGTTATAAAAACACACAAACCAGACGAGCTGTGTCCAATGCCACCGAGAGAGAGAGACAAACAGACAGACAGACAGAGAGAAAGACACACACACACACACACACACACACACACACACACACACACACACAGTGTGTGTGTGTGTGTGTGTGTGTGTGTGTGTAGAGAGAGAGAGAGAGAGAGAGAGAGAGAGAGAAGAGAGAGAGAGAGAGAGAGAGAGAGAGGAGAGAGAGAGAGAGAGAAGTAGACAGACAAAAAGACACAGATAGAAAGAGAGAAAAAAGGAGAGATAGAGAGAGATTGGGAGATAGAGATAGAGAGCGAGCAAGAGAGAGAGAGAGAGAGAGAGAGAGAGAGAGAGAGAGAGAGAGAGACAGAGAGAAGAGAGACAGAGAGAGAGAGAGAGAGAGAGACAAATATACAGACATACAGACAGACAGAAAGACACAGATAGAAAGAGAGGAAACAAAATGAGGGAGAGAGGGGAGAGAAAGAGGGAGATAAAAGGAATGACAGACTGACAGAGCGAGAGAGAAAGAGAGAGTGTGAGAGAGAGAGGGGGGAGAGAGAGGGGGGTAGGCAGACAGACAGACTGACAGACATATATATAGATAAGGAATTAGGGAAGGTGAGAGCAAATGGATAGATAGTTAAATAGGAAAATGTGGAAAGCAAGCAAATATAGATACCTAGATAAGGAAATAGGGAAGGAGAGGGTAAAAGAATATATGGATAGATTAATAGATAGATAAATAATTAAATGTCGAATGAGATGCTAGATGGATTAACAGATAGTCAGATAGGTGGATAAATAGAGAAATGGGGAAGGGGAGGAATGAAGAATAGATACATAGGTAGATGGATAGATAGATAGGGAAATGGTAAAGACAAGGGCAGATGGGTAGTTAGGTAGAGAGCAAAATGGGGGAAAAAAGTACATGGATAGATAGTTGTATTGGGAAATGTGGAAGGCGATACCAGATGGAAACATAGTTAGATAGGGAAATATGTAAGCGAAGACAAGCGAATAGATGGTTAACTAGGGAAATGAAGAAGTCGAGGTTAGACGTATAGATGGATAGGGTAATGGCGAAGGATCAATCAATCAATCAATTAATTTTTATTTTGGAACTGCATAAACAAACACATGAAGTAAACTATTTATGTAAAGATTATATCATAGTTAGTAGTATACAGTCTCAAGCCATGGAATAGAGTCGTATAGACTGCAATCTGAAAAACCCCACAAAACATTTAGGACCATACATATCCACGCTGAACCACTACACCCACCCACCCACATACCTCAGGAGAGGATAGATTGATAGATAGATAGGATAGAAATGTAGGGAAATGGGGAGGTAGAGGGTAGATACATGGATAGTAAGACACGAATATTGAGAAAATGAGAGTAAATGAGAGAAGTTGTTACAGCAGATGGATTAATAGTAAGATAGGAAAATGAGGAAGGTAGATGGAGAAATATATAGGGAACTGGGGAAGAAGATTAATAGATGATATTTATATAATATATATATATATATATATATATATATATATATATATATATATATAATAATAATAGATTGATAGATAGAGAAAAGGGGAAAGCGAGGACATATTGATAGGCAGTTAGACTAGGATATGGGGAAGACGGCGGCAGATGGATAGATAGTTAGATAGGGAAAATAGAAAGATGAGGGAAAACGGATAGATCATAAGATAGAAAACTGGCGACGGTAATGGCAGCTGGATAAATAGTTGGGTAGGGAAATGAGAAAGGCGAGCCTAGGTGGACAGATAAATAGAGAGGGAAATATGGAAGGAGAGAGTAAAATGATACATTCACGGGTGAATAGACAGATAGGATAATACGAAAGAAGACGGAACATACCCTGGATAGATAGATAAATGACTGATATGTAGATCGCGAAATGGAGATAGGGTAGATAGATGGATAGAAAAATAGATACATGGATAGATAGGTAGGGACATGGGGAAGGCGAGGGTAGAAGGATAGATAGTTAGATAGGCAAATGGGGAAGGCGAAAACAAATGGATGGATAGTTATATCGGTAAATGGGTAGGCGAAGACAGGGAAAGGACGAAGTCGAGGCTAGGTGGGTAGATATATAGCTTAATGGGGAAGGAGTGGATACATGGACAGATAGTTAGAGGCATAGATTGGTAGGGAAATGGACAATTTGAGGGTAGGCAAATAGAGAGTCAGATAAGAAAATTGGGATTATGAGGGTAGATAGATCTAAACTTAGATTACAAAAATGGGAAAGTTGGGCATTGAGGAATAAATAGATAGATACTGAAATCTGGAAAAAGAGGGTAGGTGGAAAGATAGATAGAAGGATAAATAGATAGGGAAATGGATTGGGAAAAATGGAAGGAGAGTGTAGATAGATAGATAGATAGATAGATAGATAGATAGATAGATAGATAGATAGATAGATAGATAGATAGATGGTATATATAATATATATATATATTTTAGATAATAGATAGATAGATAGATAGATAGATAGATAGATAGATATATAGATAGATAGATACATAGATATATAGATAGGTATATGGGTAGATAGATAGCGAAATGCGTAACGAAAGGGTAAATGAATAAATAGGTAGCCAGATGCGTAGATGGATGTGGAAATAGTTATGGATAGATAGATATATACAGTGTGTGTAGATAGATAAATAAATAGTTGAACAGATAGATCCATAAATATATAAGGAATAGGGAAGGATGTTGTGGTTTAATAGATAGATGAATAGATGGATGCTGAGTATTGGGAAGAGTATGAATTGTCATAACATAACTGATGCTATGACAAAAAACATTTAGCTATGATCCTGCCGACTAGTGCTATATAAACAGTATCTCATGTACTGCATCATATCTTATAGAAAATCTTAAATCCTAATTCTGATTACGTAATAAATGTTGATATATGATACTTTCAATATTTATCACCAACAAATATCTTAACCTAGGTCTGGAGTACCTGGCAATTCAACGATGTCGGTTTAATCTGCGAAATTAGTAGATAACTACGGCTATGAGAAAACATTATATATCCGGGATTGATCATTATAATTGTACTATATATTTCACCAGTTAAGGTTATTCTTTGGCAAATTATGTAAACAAGCACGAATTATATTAAATTTATTAACGCACACACTCACACATAACGGCATTAATACACAAACACGCACATGCACAAAATATATCATTCATTGATTCATCCATTCACTTGTTTGCTCACTTGCTAACTTCCTCGCATTATCATATCACAGTTGAACAGGTAACCTAAACAAAGTACATTTATTTCAGGCTTGAAGCATAAACATAAACATTTCACTTTAAGCTAAAAACGATAATTATACGTACAATCGATGTTGGTCTAAATGATGTGAACGGAGGCATAATATTTAATCGAAAGATTAGGTCAGCTTTAGTTGATACGATTGACCACATTATCTCCAAGTCTCAAAATCTATCAACATCTACTTGTGTTAACTCATTATTAAGAGATCTACTTGGGGTCAATTAAACCATTGCATTTCTTCAAGAGACAAGCATTAGAAAAGGATCTATGCTACGAGAAACGTTCAATAAACGATTCCTTTATATTAAGACTTAATTGAAAGATATCCAAATTAAACTGAACACTAAGAGCATTATTACCATGACAACACATTTCAGTTTATATTTATAATTTACATCATTGAACAATCCTTGGCAATTTACACCGAAATTAATGACACTCTTCCTAAATGATAAACTCGTGATTAATCTTATGGCCATTATTTTCAACATGTAACATGTATCTAGCTAAAATTTCCATTTGTCATGTGAGAAAAGGCTGTACAATCAAGTTGTATTACTTGTTAACGGTAAGCAAACAGATCTGCAGATAATTTGGTACATAATATGTTTCTGCACATTCTCTAGCGTATAGTTTATATGAATTCAGATAACCATACGCTTAGACGAAAATCCAGATGACATACATTCAGTAAAACGCTTAATTCTGTTAAAATGAAGTCGCGAATTCTAACAATGAAAGAACAATTGGTAGTAAATATTTGAGATGGGGGTTAAGGAAGAAGAAGATACGACGGAGAGATAAGAGTGTTATATGGTAATTACACACGGTTTCTAGTTATTCTCTTTAAATTGACGTCCTATTTATGTTTGTGAAAGAGTTAACATTGCAAATCAAACAGCTGCAATGGACAAGAGTATCATGTTTGGGGGTGGACCATGCTGTATTCTCAAATTGTCATTCTATGATGCTCAGGATTCTGTTCAAGATTTAACATAAAAAACGTGATATTTTCTGTGAAATATGTATCACTAAAGGTTTTTGCTCTCTTAGTCAGGTTAGAATCTGAAGAAGATTATTTATATTGATGCTTGTTTCATGTTTTTGTTGAATTTTAAACAGTCAACAAGCTGATAAAATTTCATATATCCAATTTACAATCCTTAGCAAACCAAATAACATTAACAAGTCAATGACAAAATTTACTTTTATTGAAAATTATCGCAAATATAAAATTTATATATCAACCTGTATTTTAATAAATTAAAAAAGTACGTAAATTATACAAATAAAATTACACAAAAATATAACACTTGTGATAATTCAGGGGTAGGGAATGCAAAAATGAGGATAATTTTAAAATTTTAATTTCTCTACGAATTCCTTTATGAATAAGGTAAAATGTATTAAAAAAATAATACGTAGCAAAGTCGTTATACGTTGCGCATGCAAAAGATTATCTTGTTGATGACATAACATCAATATCAATCCAACACGATTTTAAGTAAGCCTTGCACAAATAGCAATGTTCCATTAATATATTTAACGCCAAAAACTATTTCTTTGTGAATTGCACATTGCGAACAGATGGCATTTTGCAATATCAGATAATTACAAAAGGTGAAGTTTATCGTCGAGTGAGCAAGTCTTATTGGTTTCTTTTTGTTCCATCTTAATCTGCATTGCAATTCTCTATCCATATTATTTGTATTGGTCTTTAGTCAGCATAGAGCCAGAACAATATCGACCCAGATATTCAGTGTAGGCTACATCAGATGCGCAAAGAGTTTGTTTGAGGAAAGAGCCTGCTAGTGTTGTGTCCACCCAGTTCGACCCACCAACACAACGGATTTCCAGAAAAATAACATTGCATACAGGAAGCAGTGTTCTTATCATACATGTATACGGTACTATATAGTTCTAATTTTGTCCAATATATCTTAAAACTATGTCTTTGGTTTGTGTAATGGTAGAGGTGGATATGTGTTAATACGTTATTTTGTTTCTAATATTATTCTCCGATATAACGTGACAATATTACAAAACTTTAACTATGTGGCTATCAGGCTAACTATATTTATGTTGAAGAGTGATAATTAATTGTGATATGTTTATTATTGGTGTTTATATCGAGTCCCATTTTGGCCCTCGATGATTTAAATTATTGGAAAGCAAAGATAAACCAATATAATTTTTAAAAAAATGTGTGTGTGCGTGTGTGTGTGCGCGCGCGCGCGCGCGCGTGTGTGTGTGTGTGTGTCTTTGTCTGTTTGTACTTATTTGTACAATTTTAGCTGTGTGCAAAAAGGTAGTGTCAAAAGGAATGAGCAACTGTGCCGTGAATACAACCTCTTAAGATTATATTTATAGCGCTATTTTAATTCATGGATATCTCTTCAAAGTAACTATTTACATAATATAAGAGTTTATTGTAACTGTCTTCAAAATGTAGTCTGTGCAATAGGCAATTTAAACGAACTTGTGTGCTAAAAATAATTGCATCGTGACCTGGATACTGAGAAAAAGGAACTCTTTATAGCCAGCCGTTACGTCTGTTCAACTATTTACATGGTAATAATAACGTGTTCTCATGTTATTTATGACAAGCTGCCTGAAGCCAGTCTTGAATGTCTATGCATAGAGTGGATATTACTGTATTTAGAAAAGTCTATGATACTAGCACATTCTACTGATGAATAATACAGATGAGGTTATTATATAAGCACACCAACCAATCGAGCTCAACCCAATGTCCTGTTCGAGATTCGAAAAAGCACACACAAACACACACACACATTTATATATATGTGTGTGTGTGTGTGTGTGTGTGTTTTAGGGTACATAGTAAGAGGCAACAGGCACAGAGCATCAACATATCTAAACATCCTTCGAAACCTACCTCCATAAATCTAAATACAACTATACATACATTAATCTAAAAATAAAATGTTCCATACCTCCACATATTGATAAATGTGTGCGTATACCTAAGCATGTGTCTGGTCTACAAATATGTCACGCCCAAGGAAAGCGGCTACATGCACTATAAAA
>JAODUP010000158.1:65000-90000 GCA_025642065.1 Paralvinella palmiformis
TCAATAACGGGACAATCATCGCCTCTCAGAAATATCCGCTTCGCTTCGCATAAGAGGGGCAGTTCGCGCCGATCCAGATTTATATCCAGACGCTTCCTATCTGCCGATGATATCTAGAGAATCGAAGTGCGCCTGCAATCTGGACGTTATACAATTATGGATACAAATCTTGTTCTCTTCTTCATAGGCTTCGGTTCTACATCAGATATGTACGACATTAAATTACGTGAAAATCAATTTATTAAAGGAGGATAAAGGTTTTATAATCGATTAGTCTGATTTCTCTTTGAATACACGGAAATAGAAATAGACTGACATAAAGCAGAGAAAGTCAGACTTTAGTACACACAGAGAGAGAGACGTAAACCTTTAAATGTAGAGACAGACACTAATAGAATTACAGTAAAACCCCTATAGGTCTAACAATTTGCGATGAACCACGTTTATTCAATCACCATATTATCACGACATTCAAACACAGTCATTCAAACACTTATTTGAATACTGGATACTTGATAAAAACGTAAACAAATTCAATATTTAGAATGCTTTTAACTCTGACACGAGTTTGTTTTTTATTTATAATTTCCGGGGGGAAAATTAAGTTAAAATGAGAGATTGTATTAGAAAATGTCAGTTAGCAACGATCCATATTATTTGTACGATCCTTGTATGAGAACTTTCCAGGGAAATATCGATTAACAATGCTATTCGGCCTGAGCCTTGTCAATGAATGCGAATGTTGTCGTTATACGGCCACCTTTATGGACAAGGTAGGCTAAATGGGCCGAGTGACCCCCAAAGGTAATGAGGGAAAGTTAACGATAATACACTCTTCCGACACAGCCCGGCCGGGGTTCGAACCCATCTACTATAGATCTCAACCACCCTACCAGTTAGGACACGGGGAGACCCGGCCCCAGCCTTGTAAAATACTCCATCCGAAATCAACATGATTTCACAAAATAAGTTATCTATCCATGCCCGAAAATATGAAATCAACGGTAAACAAAAGGTTTTCACAATAAATCTGTTGAACTGGACAAATGGACAAATTTACTTAATCTATTTGAGCAAAAATAATTTGTTTAGATAAGGACAGATCACGAACAAAATACTAACCTATTGACTATGAGAAAATAAAACCAAAAGTATACAAGAAGAAAATAAAAAGTGTTTTGAGAATTCCATTAATGAAAGCGTGCTCCAAGAAATTCTAGGATTAAGTAAAATGAGCGAGTGAGTGATCTGAGTGAGTTCAGTTAGTGATTAATTAAGTTAGTTAGTCGGTGACTCGGTGATTCAATGGTCATCAACGATTCATCAAACCAAAAAGATTGTTTGGTGTCTCCTTATTTTAATCCCCTTTTCCCGAACGAGACGGCATACATCGCGAGTAAATGAGGATTTGGATATATACCGACACAATGTTATCTCTAAATTGGCTCCTTAAACGCCAATGTATTCAAGACGTCTGATGGCATTTAATCAATTGTTTAAATGTCTTAATATTCGTATTTCAATGAATGATGATTCGCGTATAGAAGTATTTGTTTTCTTATTTAATAATACACCAACTGTTAATATTTCATTCAACAACAATTGAGTGCCGTAGTGAAGTGCTGGTGATCACTTCTTCTGGATTATATCTGTCGACTAGTTGGAGAACAAAACTGTTGTCAGGTGTGAGACACCAGATCAGACCTTTAGCCCTTATAAATATACATTATATTAAAACATCGAAATTAACTTATATACTATAGTAAGTTAATCAATTTTTTAATTCATGATATTAAATACTAAGTTAATATATATATATATATATATATATATATATATATATATATATATATATATATATATAAGTTAATATATATATATATATATGTTTTTGAGCTATATGAGCTCAGAATATGTTTTAATTATGTTTTAAATGTAAAGCGTCTTAGAGCAATCAAAGTTGAATAAGGTGCTATATAAAATAATAATAATAATAATAATAATAATAATATTATTATTATTATGAATCGAGTATCAATTGGATGACAGTAGGCGGAGGTTTTGTGGATGTTTTGGCCTCTTCGGTGTTTGATCTTGATATGACCAACCTCGGCTAAATTAGATCACGGTGATGCCTAGCATAATAAAGACACAAGTCAACTCGACAGATGTTTATATTTCGATGAACACCGCCTGATTGTTTTCTATCTGGAACGGCACAAATCGAAGTCTTCATTGTTTTACCGTTGACCTTCCTTGGATGTCTTTTCGTGTCTTTCAGCCGTGTTTTCTTCAGGTGACATACCGTCTTTCCTTTCGCGCCGAATCTCTGAAATATTCCAGATGTTCTTAGACAACCGTTGCATCATTTATGTAAACATCTAGTTTAAAATGTCTTTTCATTTCTACATTTGCCCTTCTCTGTTTACCTTTTTTAATTTTCACAGCTTGACAAGACTTGCCGAGTCTATCTATGCGTCTCCTCATGCCTAGATGCATATCTGTCTTAAGTTTCGTCGTATCTTCTCACGTTACTCTGCATCATGTGTTGACATCATGTCATATCAAACTGTGTATTATTAAGCATTTCTGTCTCTCGCCATGTCTTCTTGTACGTTTGATCATAATTCTGCGTTTTGGGTTTCCCATCACTTTCTTTGAAATATGCCTTTCGTATGTCCCCACTTCGTTTAGTGTTCCCGTCATGTATTCCTATATTTTCATGTATTCGCGTTCGATTCCCCAGTTTCACCCCCCCCCCTCCCCCTAATACTTCCTACTCGTTTCTTGGCGGGTGTCTCCTTATATCTAAGTGTGTTTTACTGTCATTGTACTTCTCTTCAATTCACCTTTCTCACTTCTGTAACCCAGTCATCTGTCACGTATATGTAACAAGTGTTATACAATACGCGATATGTTCAGTAAGTAATATAGCAAACATATTGCATATCCTATGTAACGGGCGCTGTTGTCAATTAGTATTTAACATTTAGGGATATGCAGCGCGGTGCTACGTAGCAGCTGTTAATTTGTAAATGCTACGCCAACAGTCTCAGCTAGTAGCTGTTAATTCGTAGATAATATGTTGACGATGACATGTAGGATGTGTTAATTCTAATGGATGTAATAGAACAGATGATGTTATATACGAGGCGATTTCTACCAGATGTTGTGCAATAGATGTCAGGTCATAAAACCTAAAGAGTATGCGTGCGCACAGTTTGCCGGCTAGATATTTTTCCTATGTATCGATTGCTGACATTTGAAGCGTATGGGTTCGTGTTGTTGTAATGATATTAAAATAGGTTGATTACATATCAAATAAAATAGCCAATATCAGAACCGAAAAACAGCCCATTATGTGCTGACTGTGGCACGGCCTGTTCGCTGACTTGACTATATCATTAACTATCTAGTGTACGACTATCTATATGTTGATTTTACAACTTACTTTGTATCACTACCGAGTTCCATGGCATAGCTATGCGTTGATGATGACTACCATACATTTATTTCCATATATATTAACCAAATGAATCTCTATACGAAGAACACAATTTCTATATCTTGGTTTCGTGACTGTCTTAGCGTTTGATTACCATAATGTGGGTACATTGATTCCCAGTGTCTGCCGTTTTGTTTACGTTCACAACACACATTACGTAACATCGTATTCCATGTATTTACCTCAATATCATTATCATCACGGTGCCAATTATGTATGCCACCAGATGTTCTGTTGGTCAAATCCAGGGTTGAAATCCTGGCAAAGTTTTGTATCAAAGATTGTTTTTAATTTTTCGTTTCCACTACGTAACGTCGGAAATTATAAGACCTAGATCTATTTGAAATATATAATCCACTTAAACCACATAACATGTTTGAACCACATAAGCCATTTGAACTACGTAACTTATTTCAAATATGTAACCAATTTGAGCCACTTAACCTAGTATTGTTAAAACTAATTCATGTATTATATGTCTTTTGCTATGTCATTAACACTAAACCTCTTTCTATGATATATCAGTAAAATCATTCATTACCCTATCATTAAAATCCGTTGGGACATATACTTCGCTACCGTCCTGACTTCACGTCCTTGACTAACAGTCTTCATTAACACCATTCACCATCATCAATCGCCAGCATCCTAAGATTAAAATATCCAGTGGATATATCCCATAACGTCAGTTTACGACGCGGAATCCGTCAAAATTGACTGACTTCAAAAATGACGTCATGCAAACTCGTTATTTCTCTTCCCAAGAAGCGAAAGTCTAAAGTTGTCATTTCTCGATATGACATCCTATATTAATTAAGATTAATTATTCGTTATAAGGAGAACACGAACCGCATAATACACCCATCTAATCTCATCCAGTATTTGTGCCCCTGACTGACGGTATCCAATTTCTGCCAAATGAACGTCTAAGAATTTGTTTAAGATATTTGCGATTCCTAAAGATTAGAGTACCCGGATTCTAGTCCCATGAAACCCAGGAATCCGAATCCAATACAAGCCCGGTCATGAGACGGATCCACAAAACGATTAATCACTTTTAATCAAGAAACAATTGCCTTCCTAGAATGGTTCCATCTGGTTCACGCGATTCGTAGCAAAGAAAGCGAACCCGAACAAGACCACACAAAACCGAAACTCGTTTATATATCTATTCATTCATTCAATCGTACCTTTTCCCTTTCTTTAATTCAACTCAATTCAATCCAAATTGTTTATTTCAACATTCACAATACATCATTTTACAGAGAGCAAACGCATATGGAATGTTGAAAAGGGGGATGGTTGAAGGATTGTTTATATAATACATCTCCCCTTAACATAACATTAGAAACATTCATGACATATTTAAAAATAAAAAGATATGGAATAGATGTGGACCGAATTTGTACACGTTTTCTGCTGCTTCCATGGGAAGCAATGGGAAGTATACATGATTACCGTACATCATCACATACCTCAGTCAACCCAACCTTAGATCATTATCATTATCACAGCCCACTCAGGTATCGATTAGCATCCAGCTGTCTATCAAAACTTATCGTAATATACCCAACTGCACATCTGTATCTGACCCAGTCCTCTCTACTCTAGATAGGTACCAGAAAAAGTAGATTATGCATGTATTACAATAGGAAATTGAATACCTCCCAATAGATAATATTCCTGTTGAAGACGGTTACTACTACTACTATTACTACTAATAATAATAATATTATCACTACTACTACTACTAATCCTATTATAATTACTACTACTACTACTAATACTAATACTACTAATGTTATTATCACTATTACTACTACTATTACTACTGCAACTACTACTACTATCACTACTACTACTACTAATAATAATAATAATAATGTTCTTACAGCTACTGATTTTGTTTCGATTGCATAACCTTTAGGTAAATGCTACGAACTCAATTACCTGCGTTACGAATTAATATTATCTATCTGAACATCAGCATTTGTTTTTAACTCAGTGACCAGAATTAACTGATACTGACTAGGACACACTGAGTGGTTAAAACTCTTTATAACATACCGTGTAGCATCATCTAACTATGATACAATAGTAACTTATCACAATAACTGTGGGTAGACATTAAATACATTCGGACAACGATATATACTTGATGAGATTGATTAATTACCCGAAGGAGTAAATAGTTTAGATTAATATTAATATTTATTTATTTAGCCTTAATTAAAGTCAATAGAATACTGGGTGTGAGTGTGTGTGTGTGCGCGTGCGCGCGTGTATGTGTATGTGTACGCGTCCGCATAGGAAAGACGGGGAGGAGCGAGGGGGTAGGCGGGGTGGAACGGGAAAAGGCACTGACGCTCCACGTAACAGATTTTAATAATGCTTACAGAATATTGTTAGAGTGCTAAATACACAATCGTAATATCACAATCAGATACACAAATGCGCACATAGCCACACCGACGCATCCAATATTTATTCAGCTCAGTTTGTGAACTATAATTATCACAGACTTTGATGTCAATTTACGACCATAATATCAACAGAAATAGTTTAGGTTTCAACGGAAATTGACGAACCAATCGTGACCGCATAAACATTTATCTGCCGGCCAACCGAAAATGACGTCATGCATAATAAGAACAGTGCGTTGGAGGTTGATATTTCTCAGGAGATAAAGTTTGGTTTTTTATTGGAAATTTTCGTCTTTTTCTACGTATAAAAGCTATATTTCGGTTCAGGTCAAATAAGAATTTCCCTTACTATGGCAGAACCAATTTATTTCTCTATCGTGAGTATAACACAGTACCTACATACCAGGAGTATAGCGCGTACTCCGTATTAGCATATCACCAGCATCCATGCTGCGCTTCGCCTGTACAATGTATAGATAATATTACTTTCATGCTGTAAGCATTTCATGACTATCATAGCATCCGATTATCACCAGTTTGGATCCATACCATGAGTATCCAACACAATATCTATGCCGTGCGAGTACCGTCATCCGATCTACATAGCCCACACCATGAATATATCAGTTACAATCAGTTTATCCATACCATGAGTATCTCCTGGAAGCACCAATCGCGTAGGACATTGTCGTGTTTCTGTTTTGTCTTATTTCATAATCAGATCTTCTTCCACTTGACTGTCATTCATGTACATCTTCCAGAACATGTTAGCGATGATCCTTCCACCTTAACAACAAGTAATAATCAACTCTTGGAAGGAAGTAAAACATTGTACAATCAATCACTAAATGTTCATTCAGCGTTACATCAATCGTAACGGATTTATAGCATCAGACTGTGGCGACATCTATATTAGAAAATAACCACAAAAGATAAGAACTCAGGAGATGACGTCACCAGTTTTTATTTGCATTTAACCGGGGGGGGGGGGTACTTTCTCCACCCGCTTTTACCCACTCCCTCATTCACTCCTTCACGCACCCACCCACTTTCTCAATCAGTCGAGTAAACACACAAGAAAATAAACAGACAAACAGCCAGACAGGGAGATAAGTATAGGTAAATACATAAATAATACACACATCTCTCTCTCCAAAATATATATATATATATATATATATATATATATATATATATATATATATATATATATATATATATATATATATATATATATATATATATATATATATATGGATGTGTGCCTGTGTGTGTATGTGTATGTATGTGTGTGTGTATGTGTGTGTATGTGTGTGTGTGTGTGTCAGGTTATTAACATTAAACAACATCAACACAACGAATAACAACAATCGCAATCATACTACAAATAATAATAATAATAATAATAATAATAATAATAATAATAACAACGATGTTATCATATATTGTTGATGTAATCTTCTCCCAGATAGGCACCTATTTACATTGGTTTCCATTACAAGCGAGAGCATTAATCAAGCCGACATCTTTATAATTATCTTGTCCCAGGGTGAATCTTCACCATATTATCACCCTCTGTGCGGAGCAATAATGATGTAATTAATCTTCCTTCACGACGACCACCACGATCATACTGTTGTCTGCTCGTATATCTCGCCTTTGTATGGTAATAATAATATGCTTAAAGATTAAAGAAGCTTAGCGTAAACCTTATCTTAAACCCCTTCTTACGTCACTTGTTAACTGGATGACGTCAATGGCCATGTGGTGCCGTTTTTCAAGACATATTTGGATCGGAAGACCAATAGTGTTTAGATATCACTGACATATATAGTTTAAACATCTTCGGCGAACTAGGTCATATTATATTGACACCTGCTTTAGAAACCTTCTGCGAAATAGGCCAAGTAGAATGCAGAAACATGCGTTTTATTAATAATGATACGATACAGACAGAGACGCATGCATATATACGCACGCACACACGCACACACATACTACACACAAATGTGTATAGTTTGTTGTTGGTCAGAAAACGGGTTCATAACACAAACAAACACACACACACACACACACATATATATATATATATATATATATATATTGTGTGTGTGTGTGTGTGTGTGTGTGTGTGTTTCAGCTGTGTATAATAAGGCACAGGCACAGAGAATCTCGAACCGTGAATTCAAACTCTGGACGTTTCTTCAGGGGACTGAATCCAGAGTGGCGACACATATACATTACGCCGTTCCGATAGTGCAGTTGTGGTTTGAAT
Organism: Paralvinella palmiformis; assembly: GCA_025642065.1. NCBI lineage: Eukaryota > Metazoa > Annelida > Polychaeta > Terebellida > Alvinellidae > Paralvinella > Paralvinella palmiformis. Next base: position 73,204 of record JAODUP010000158.1, read on the forward strand.
CTGACTCATGACAGTGTGTTTGTGGTATTTATTATATTTGGGAGACACCACAGGGGTAGCAAGTACAGAAGTTAAGAACTCAACTCAACAACTTAACTCGATCTACAGTAACTTATCTAGAACTGTCCTCTACTAGTCTACGGTATAGTAAGTAACCAGCTAGTTAGACTGTTATTATTACTTCAGCTTCCAGTTTACCGTCTGGATCGGCTTATGTCGTATAGTAATGGCCACGTGACTCTGTACTTAACATCTGGCATTCTTCTCAAGGTTCTGGATTCGAATGCAAAGACTGAATGAGGCCATTAAGTTTGCTCCCTGGTCAGCCATTTTAGCAATATGTGGATATCTGGACGGGCATAAAGAAATATATACGAGCTGCTGTAATGTAGACATCCAGAGAGAGAGCATCAAACATCTAGCATGACTTGAATGACTGCCGCATTGGAATGTACAAACGAAATAAAGAGATAAATAAGCATCGGGATCACTGTCTAGGTCATAATCAATCTTTCATCTGGATGTTGCATGATCTAATCCGGATGAGAGTGTTTTGACACAACAGCAACACATCAATAGATTATTTGATGGAAATAGGGGGTAGATGCAGAAATGACTTTTGCATTAGATAATACTATCTTAATAGCCCCGATTCCATCCACTCCCCGTAACCAGCTGTACATTATCATTAACAACAACATAGACCACAACGCTAATAATAACAACATGTATACAACTAAAGGTGTCTACATCAAGCGATTTCTCAAACGTTTTCTGGAGAAATTCGAAAATAAACCATAGTTTCTAAATCTCTTTCTTCTTGAATTCAGTCGGAAATATGATTGATTATAAAATTATGAGAAGAAACGATGATGAGGTTGACCTCTCTAAATACTGATTGAGAACAAACTGACTCTTAGAATGATTGTAGATGAAGGGGCGGGAGCCAAACGGGATTCTGGCAAAGCGAATGTTTGTAATCTGTTTTTGTCAGTGTTCGGCAAATTAAGATGAAATGGACGATAGAAGAGCCAGAAAATTACATTTAATCGTGAATTACGTTCTGTTGGCTTTTATAAATTCTTCCCATACATCAAATACTACCTTAGACTCCAAACAAGGTTCTCTGACCGAAATTGATATTGTGGACTATCACTTAATTCGACTGGACAAAGACAGCCACGGAGGACCGATTGTCAATTTGTGGGCTAGCAGTGAGAGAAAATTATCATATCTAGATTAGTTTTATTCTAAGACATTTAGTAAGAAGGTTTTTACTCATATTTTGGATTCTTGAATTTCATTATCTCTCTTTTTCTCTCACTCATTCTCTCTAATTCATTCTTCTCTCTCTCTCTTCTCTCTCTCTCTCTCTCTCTCTCTCTCTCTCTCTCTCTCTCTCTCTCTCTCTCTCTCTCTCTCTATTTTTGTCTGTCTGTATATCTACCTTTCCACGGATCAATGTATCTATGTGTTTTTGTGTTTCTGTTTATTTATCTATTTACCCTCCTGTCTGTCTGACTATCTGTTTATGGGTGGGTATGCGTAGGCGGATATAGAAGGAAAAACAGCTAAATAAACATTCCACTTTATCGAGTATAATATAGGTAATGCATGCCGAGCGTTTCTTAATTTTGACCCAAACCATTCCCTCCCAATTTTCAATTCCCCCCGCAAACATCGTATCTATGACACTAGCGACACTCAGTGAGTAAGTCTTATCACGTGATCCAGACATCCGACACTTAGCAGCAGGCTAACACCACCCGTCCTCAGTCACGATAATCTAAGGTCAAGACATCATCATAGTTTGGCCGGACTTACGTAATACTGGAATTTCTTATTGGGTGGTATCTACTGATACGTTGACATTGGATATATTTGGCTGGTACCTATTGATACTATAATATTGGAGTTCATTGGCTCTGTTACCCTAATAATTTTGGATTGTGCCTTCTGATGCTACAACATTGCATAGCTTAAGGTCAGTACCTACTGATGCCATTAAGGTCCACTTGGTGGTACCCTATGTTACCATAACAACTGGAATAAAATACAAATCACTAGTTGGTGCATGCTGCAACCATACGATCAGTAACTGGCGCTTGTCGGGAACTTAACGTCGGATATCCTTGCCTGGTACCTACTGCTGTCATTTGCAGTGAATCGTTGGCTGTTACCCACAACATTCATAACATGGGACATATCATAGATCACTGATTGATACCTGCCGCAAGCGTGAAATGGAAAATGAACTGACCGCTACCTGCTTTAAGCAATAATATAGACGGAATGACTGCTACTTCTTTCAGATTATTGGCTAGTAGCTGCTATATCTGTATCATAGAGCAATGACTGGTAGCTGCTACATCTGTAACATAGAACATTAGCTAACACATGTTATATCTATGAAATGGAACATTAGCTGGTATATATATACCAAATCTACACTAACGGATGCCAGCTGTGTCTATAACGAAGATCATGGAATAGCACCTGCTGCATCGATAATCTCGACCGCTGGCTGCTACCTGCTGCTTTCATAACATAAAAGATCGTTGAAGAAGGCATCGATTTCCATTCTGAGGTAAGAAGATGTACATGATTGTCACGGCAAAGCGTGTAAAACGGACAATCCTCCCCAGTCGTCGTCAGTATTTACACGGTTCCTCAAACACATCCAGTCAGGCAATTGGCCAATCATTCTTCAGCCCATTAATGGCCCATTAGTAGCTTTACGGCGTGGTCATGTATGTTAATGTCGGCCTGCTGTCATAATAGGCCGACTACCCGGCCACCTGACCCGTTTAGGTTCGTCAACGACAAGACGGCGGGGACGCCTTAATGGTGTTGATATCGGGCACTTTGTCGGCAAAATCTTCTTACGAATGGCTTCGTCTCGTGGCTGCTTAAGATTTCGGAGGCGACGCGGTGAGATAGATTGGAAAGATCTTCTCCAACCGCTTGCCGGGATGGAAATTATCGCACTTCTATCCTGAAGAGGAGGAAATTGGCCATCGGAGGAACAATTATACATGTAGGATGCGGCTCCATTGTAGTTAACTATGTGCCATGCCGTGTACAGATTGTTTGCCGAAGTTGTTCGTGGCGTTTTCGAAGATGATGACAAAAAGTCTGTAAGAGGTCTCATACCGCGGGGAGTAGTAATTGTATGATTAGCGAACCAGGTTTATGTAGCAATAAACAACGAGAATTACCCCTCAAGCGGTTACTACACGTCGGGATATTGGGAGTGTCATCGAAGTTCTCTGGAGAACTGAATTATTAGGCAAAGACTGGATTTTATTTCGATTGGTTAAATGTTCTGCTACTGGAGCTTCTCTCTCCCCCTGTGGGTGTGTGTGTGCGTGCGTGCGTGCGCTTGTCCGGTATATATGCGCACATGCGTATTTGAGCGTGCCTCCTTATATATATATATATATATATATATATAATTTGGTGTGTGTGTGTGTGTGTGTGTGTGTGTGTGTGTGTGTGTGTGTGTGTGTGTGTGTGTGTGTGTGTGTGTGTGTGTGTGTGTGTGTGCGCGCGCGCCCGTATGTGTATATGTGTGGAGAGAAGCGATACAAATGTATCCGACACAAATACAGTAACATAATTAAATTCGATCAAATATTTCCTAAAGGAGAATTATCTATAAGTTAAGTACAGACAGGGAACGATATTCGAACAATGACAATATAATTCTTCTGTTATTCACTGACTATATGGGATCTTCTTTAAATCAATAACGGTATCGGCTTAAACGGTTTAACACCAATCACCAGATTTAATACGTATTATGAAGAGGAAGCGCTATTTTTGTTGCCATTATTCGTCACCAAAAGACAGAGGAATAGTAAAAAGGTAAAATATATTAGACTTCATTCATCCCGCAACGATATTAGGTACATGCGTCTTAATAAAAAATTACTGCCATTGCACATACTTATAAAGGAAACGCCACCTTACAATGTTATTCTGATTAGCTCTTTATGACAACATCCTTCTCATAAGGTCATGACACTTGGAATTTCGGCTCTACAGCATAACTATTATAGTATTCTTCACTGGCTTAAAGTACTGTGCAATTCGATATAGATGGGCAACAAGAGAAGTTGGTGGTAAGACATCTTGTAACCTGAACTAACCCTGATCTCGACTTATAAATGACACGCTCCGTCTATTGGGTCTCTCTGAATTCGTGAAAGCGGGTATCGTATGAGGGAATTTGCTATTACCATGATATTGTTGAGGTAGTAAAATTGTTTACAGACGGCTAGCGATTTTTCACATCAGCGGACATTCCTTCTTCCAACAGCAACGACTAGGATTTATGGAAGGAAGTGAATGGTTTCGCCTACCTCAGAGATGGTACAATTCCGTTTCATCTCGAATCCACACGATGGCAATCAGTACCCCCCTTCCATCATGTTCCTTGTCTAGAAGGGTGGTATCCACCGGAGAAATAGCATCGCAGCATTAACACGCACATAACTTTAGATAGGTAATTTGCGATATATATATATATATATATATATATATATATATATATATATATATTGTGTGTGTGTGTGTGTGTGTGTATTGACGTAAAGGAGATGATTTGTTGTTGGTTGATAATGGATTCCGGATATGAGGCAGCTCACCGATTAGTTAAGAACAATCTTACTTCCTGTGTCGCTTCAGCTTAGTTCTAATTCTCAAAACATATCACCACACATTCATATGGAGATAATTTATTTTAATTCTTTTCAGTCGATTTCTGGGATTCTTTCTCTAAGAACAGAACGGGCGCCTCGGTGGTCTAATGGTAGAACGTTCGACCACAGATTATTACCATCTGAGTTTGAATCTCGGCGTGAGCATATCTGAAGAGTTTTTCATCTTTGACTTCGGTTCATTACCTTTGGATGTCGCTCGGCCCATTTAGCCTACCATGTGAACAAAAGTTGCCGTTAAACACCAATCGTCGTAATCTAAGAACAGAACATTAAGGAATTAAAAGTTAGATTAGAGATCAATAGATAATGTATACCTTAATAATTAATTGTTACGATTTATTATAATATATTAAAACTATAATTAATTATATAATTTAATAATTAATAATTAATGTATGGTTTAATAATATTATTTCAGTAGTATTATTAATGATGATGATGATGATGATAATAATAATAATAATAATAATAAAATGCTATTTGATATTTCTAAGTTAAATATTCACGCAGTCGATAGAGCGCTGCGTTGGACACAACTAGATCAGGTTACGAATGTCTGTTGGTCATCTTTTCTTATTTGAGATTTGAGTATGGACCTATGCAATGTAGTGGGTTCAACAACGCTTCCTGGTAATCAGTCCACAAGAATCGACAAAACGCCACCTTGTGGCTTTCAGAGGCCGAATCTATCAGACCGGACTGGAATGAGATGACGGAGCCAATCTGAGCCGAGTCTCCATGCCCGTCCATCTTGAGGAAGCGTCGACCTTGAAGATGACATTATTCTTCGACCGATTAATAGCGCACAACAATACCTGGACTATGTCTGGTATCTCGACAATATCATAAGCTAACGTGTTTCCTGGGTCCTGATCTCTGTTCGCCATCCCGCGCCGAAGAATTCTTCCTATCGACGAGAGTTCATTCACAGATGAATAGCTAATCGTGTTTTGTCTGCATAGTCTATTTCCGGTCTAGTCCAGTAATACTAATCACCGTAAGTTAACTATCGGCCTAATTGCGGTACATTCCTCAGACCGTAGGAATGATCTACGATGGCCAATTATCCAGTATTCAGTCCCCCCCCCCAAAAAAAAAATACAAGTTCCGATGTACAGAACCGAGCTGGTTGTCATGACAATTACTTCTGATAATAGATATCGTTGCTCCTTTAAGTTGTCGTGAGTTTTAGGTTCGTTTTACTGCATTTATTTGCCGGCGATCTTGCGGGTTTTGTTGGATACTTGGCCCGAGTACGAAAAACCCATATTTTACGACGATCATGTTGTTTTGAACTGAACACGAACTACGAGTATTTTATCAACATTCTCGTAAACGCGATAGTTACTTGGGAGCAGCTCTATTGATCTTTGGCCGGCTATTTTCTTTCTAAAAGTAATTAATATCTAAAAATCCATTCCCCTTTCTCCCCAGTACTGTGCCGAACGTCTATTTAGAGTTGAGGCCAAATTAAAAACTTTAATAAACAGCTGAAGGATAAGTTCAGACCTGTACTTTAGGCATTCTTCCTGCAATGAATAAATATTTCCGTGCAACGGGAATAACACTCTTCCTCTAGTTGGTGATTAAAACAGTTTTCAAACTTAACCGAAACCAATACGATTACTTCACCAGTGAATTCGAGTAATTGTATAAACAACTTGGTTTTCCCATCCATTGAGTACCCACTAGGCCTTTATCTGTTTCAGTTGCCCGGTTGTATTGCAATATATCTTTGGTGACGTTATGCCATGTTGTTTGTCGTGTGGTGTTCTATTGATACCAGTTGCCAAGAGACGGGTAGTAGGCCGGTGATGGTGGTATTCAGTAATTTCCCAACAGGGTTTAGTTGTCCACTTGGAAGAGTTATCCCGGCAGTACGGTAAAACACACATGACGATATCTAAATGAGGCGAGACGATTTATATATTAGCTGTTAGTCTTTGAAAAGAAGTGGCCATACCACACGCACGTACACGTACGCACGCACACATATACACATACACACATACTGATACACACGCGCGCACACGTATATGCATGCATACACACGCACGCACACGCACGCATGCACACGCATACATACGCACACACATACCCACACACGCACACACACACACACACACACACGCGCACACACACACACACACTCACATATAGACATACCCACAGGCATACACACACACGCACGCATGCATACATGTTTTCATTATTGAAAAAGGGGGTTCGCTAGTAGTAGGCTCTGCACCTCTATTAGAATATAACACCAGCGTAATGTAGTATTCACAGTTCAATTAGCCTCGCTATTTACACATGGTATACAGGCCCATCTATTTTTGTGCCTTCTTCAATCCTCCTAGGAGCATTCATCTACCACGATCTCGCAACGCTAGCCAATTATAAGCGCGTCAGCCAACTTAAATGAATGGAATGCCAGCAGCCAGTGGATCGAACTCGATCATGAATATTGGAATATACCACTCTACCGCTGCACAAACTTCATCATCATTGACACGCATCACCGGTTTGCCTTTTTTAAATCTACATTAGATGGCGCTTTAATCACAAACTAACACAAAACAAAACTGACGTAAACAACTAAATACCCACAACCGCTCGCGTACCAAGAAAGACAAGATTCAATTATCGGAATCGGAATGTTATTTCCGTGAATGTAAAACTTTCCCAGTGTGAACGTTTTTATTGCGGGCCGATTGAGAAGCTGATCCAATCCAACTGATATCCGGATTGTTCCCAGCTAAATATTGTGGGTCAGTAATTCCATCTCTTCTCATTTCCAACTTTTAGCCAGCATTACGTCAAATAAAGCGGTTTGATGTGTAACATCAGTCGACCATAACCCCGAAGATTTGTTATTGAAGTTTGATAAAAGTTATCTTACTCGCTAAATGAACTCCTGTAGAATTATGTTCTAAGTATAGGTTTCCTGTCAAGGTAGTTTATTAAAAATTGAAAATGTGTGTGTGTATGTTTGTTGCTATGTGTGTGTACGTGTGCGTGTGTGTACGTGTGTATCTATGTGTGTATGTGTATGTATGTCTGTCTATATGCCTGCCTGCCTGTCTGTCTGTCTGTCTGTCTGTCTGTCTGTCTGTCTGTCTGTCTGTCTGTCTGTCTCTGTCTGTCTGTCTGTCTGTCTGTCTGTCTGTGCATACGTGTTATAAAAGCCATATATTTATCTATGCACCAATACACGATCATCAAGTCTGTCCATCTCATCAGGCATGCAGCACACAGACTAGCAGCTTACTGCGCTTGATGAATACATTCATAATCTCCATCGTGCTGCCAGAAAGCTACATTTAGCCGTATTTAGATGCACATATATTCAAATATATCAGAAATATAGAGCCAGAAATTGCAATAAATAACAATCCATGTGGTTCATAAAATAAATTGTTCACCTGAGATTCATTGTGGATTAGAATATGGAAAAAAAGATTAAAGCTTTTAGAAGATTTGAACAAATGTGCAATCCATATTATAATCGAGTCTACTAAACGCTGGACAAGCCGGTAAATCTAGACTCTTTCATAAACGGCTTATGACTGATGTCTTTCCATTTTTACTATTATAAATTCTAACACACAATTCCCACATATCCAAGATAGCTATCTCTGAAACAGATATCTCGGTGTCGTCTTAAACGATCCGTTATCTGGCTTCGGGTTTCATTATAACCCTTTAGAAAATCAACATCAGACTTGTCGATACTTGTTAAAAGGCTGCCCTTGGTTGATTTCCACTTTGTAACATTTTGAAACGTTCAGTGGAAGGTGTTTCAATTTTGACATCATATTTCGTTGGATGCTGTTGGCGGACGTATGATGTTTCGTGGCCAACGAGTGTTTCTTTTCTGCAGTTCTTGGCTGAAATTACTGGAAGTACTCAGTCAGTGTCGTACATTATTCAGCCGCTCGCTGAATGCATCATTCTCCCTTTCGAACTAACATCGATCAGCGAATCTACGATCGCCATTTCGAGTTAAGCATCAATTGGCGAATCTATGATTGCCATTTCGAATTAAGGATCAATCAGCAAGTCCCTGGTCGTTATTCCGAATTCAAGTATGAATCAGCAAATCTCTGGTCGCGTTTTTACTTAAGCATCATTCATCAAATATCAGATTCTCATTTCGATTGAAATAACCTTCTCACCCATTTCCTTACAATGCATCCTCCGTTGTGCCTGAATTTCATCTTTCACAGTGATCTGCTTATTCGTTGGAATCTTGTATCCAGCGAAGAATTTCACGCTCCCGAGGATTAATGTCGGCATTATAATGCCCTGGTTGCATTTAGCATATCTGCTACCTGATGCGCCTTGGTATTTGTTGTTCTATGTCTGGAATCGTTCTATACGGCTGCATAAGTGTTTAGTTATTTCTTAGAAAGTGATACACGTTAAACATTCAAACAGTCTGAATCCAATTGTATAAGTAGGCTAGATTTTATGGGGCCTGAATAGCAATATATCCTTTATATGCAAACCAAAACATTTCAATACAAGTTTAACCACGTCAGTAGTGTAAATTAGTATAATTTAGATTTCAGCCTATACATCCAAATTTCCCTTTGAAATGGACAGATTCAGATATCGTTATGCAGTAATGTCGACTGAGTGAGATACTCGTCAGAGCTGAGTGGACTGATTCAGATACTCGTCACAACTGAGTGGACTGAGTCAGATACTCATAACAGCTGGATGGATAGGGTCACATAATCATCAGAACTCAATGAACTGGGCCAGATACTCATCACCGGTTACTGGATTAGGTCAAATATGCGTCGTAGCTGAGTGGATGAACGTCCATCACAACACGTGAAAGTCAGATGACGGTGTTGTTCTACAAAGATCACCCCTCCTAACGAAATATCGTCGATATTGCTGATTAATTAATAATCTCTCAGTCTGTTTAATATTTTACTGTCGTAATTATTTACAGCTTGGCAATAGGCAGTAATTAAATAAATAATCACGTGATCGCTATGGCACAAGACATTTATCTCTGGTGATGACGTCATACGCTGGCTGGCAAAGTGCAATTAAAGGCAATTATTCATAGTCGGAATCCAGTCGCTCTAAGTACTTCATAATTTTCGCCCTAGCACGTCAATCTGGACATTTTAATGACATCATCGAGTCTACGTGTGGAACTCTGCTCCTATCTGCCAGCTGTTGAGCCCCCAAATCCGAAACAATCCATCAACATCCTCATTTACGACGGATTCATCTGGTGGGTGGATTAACGATGTTAAAGGGAATCGAAACTAGCAACCCTTGGTATTCCTCTCTGAGATGATGCGGAGAGAGATATGAGATAACTACACCAGGAAAATATTACCACCCTACTTCCCTGATTAATGTGCTCAAATCGTAATTTATTTATCGATCATGATGGTTTACTATAATTCAGATTTATGTAGATCACAACTTATGACCAATAAATAATACTTTGTAGCCGTCATCTTAGAAGAAATAATTTCGTAAGAATATTACTATATATATATATATATATATATATATATGGATGTAATTTTGTGTGTATGTGTGTGTGTGTGTGTGTATGTGCGTGTGTGTTTTAGCTGTGTATTATAAGGCACAGGCACAGAGAATCTCGAACCGTGAATTCAAACTCTGGACGTTTCTTCAGGGGACTGAATCCAGAGTGGCGACTTTTCTTGCTGAGACATTTCTTTCACTATTAAGAAAATCTTACAGATCCTATTATCACATCATCGTATCGAACCCTGCGTATATTACACTCATCAAATCCTGTGTATATCAGACCAGTAACACATCCTATGTGTATTGTGCCAATCAATTCTTGTATATTATGGCTTTATCTCAAATCATGTGTGTATGAAATCACAACATCCGATCCTATATGTATGAGCTATACATAATACCAAGTGTGTATTAGCCTTACATCAGATCGTGTCCGTGTCAGACAAATTATGAGTTGTGTGTGCATGTATTGTCGTCCTAACCCTGTGTGTATCATCAGCACCTCAGTGGTCCATCACCCGATGCTCAAATCAGATTCTTCCCTATAACTGGCCACACTATGTCCCCACGCCAGCCAACACTAGCCTATGCTGGCCCACTATAGGCCCAGCCTCTCCGTTACCGAGCACGAAGCATCAGGTAGCCACCGTAGCGCAGAGCTAAAACCGGGCCATAGCACACGGACCGGACCAGCGCTAGTTGTGGAAGGCTGGCAGCAACATCAGCAGCTGGGCAAGAGGCGGGCACAATCACAGATACGCATATTCAGTCACACACTCACAAACGCCGAACATACGCACGTGTAGTAGGTAGTGTCGCTCTATAATGGGCTATGAGTGCGGGCGAGACAAATTGTGAGCGCCGGCTGGGTTAGCTAGCAACCGGACAGAGTAGTTGCACAATAGTTCCTCAGAATTTAAGACTGCCAGGATACGTGGCCAAGAACTTCCGTAGCTAAGGATTTAAAACTCTCCGGATATAGAATTGACGGCTGTCATAGTTCACAATTTACGGCCTTCGGATACAGGATTGAGGTGTGCCACTAGTCAGGAATTTAGGCTGCCAGATTACGGAAGGCTGAGAGGCTTTTACACCTCCGCGCGTTGCGGCTGCCACAGCACAGGATTTGGGGCTATCGTATCACCTCGATTAAAGCTATCATATTGTAGATCTTAAGGCACAGCCTTGAAGCAGGACTTTATTTCTGTATATTCAGCCAGAATGTTATAACACAGGATTAACTACTGACTACCGGGATCCGAGCAGGCGATGATCAGAACCCCGCAATCTGGATATATCGTGAACCAATCAGTATCATGCCAATGATTCCGGGTCGACGTAGTAACCGGGATGACATTCCGGAGAATCCATCTTTTACGACTTATTCTCATCTGTCGTTGGTGTTACGGTTCGTGGATTTTCCGGATCTACCTTGGCGTTGATTCGCTTGAAACGGGTCCTGGATCGACGACCGACCGGTAATAGATCCCGCCCGGCGAATCTAACCGGATAGCCATCGTCAACACAAATGGCGTTCGAACTTCATCGACCGGTCACCACCTCGGACTTGCTGGACAGTCGCGTGGAATTGAACTTTTCCAACAGTTTATTCCGCGACGATGACGATTCCGGCCATCTGGCAACCAACGGGGTCGTTCCGCTGAACGCCAGCCGTGCGGATCAGTCGGCACAGCAGCAGATGATGTCCATAGAATCGGTCGTCATCTTGATCGTCATCTACACGCTGACCACGCTGCTGGCGCTATCCGGAAACGCCGTCGTCATCGTCGTCTTTACAGTCGGCAAGCGGAGCAGGGGGGATCTTCGGGGCTTCCTCATTAACCTGGCCTGCGCCGACCTCATCATGTCCATATTCTGCATGCCGTTCACCTTCACGATGACGATGCTCAATAACTGGGTCTTCTCGCGGCCAATGTGTCCCATCGTGCTCTACCTCCAAACCGTATCCGTGACGGCGTCGGTCTGCACGAATATGGCCATCGGGATCGACCGCTTCTGGGTGGTCATGTTCCCGCTCAAGTCTCGAATCACGAAGTCGCGCTCCAAGTGGGTAATCCTCAGCATCTGGATGATATCGATGAGCATCTCAGCCGTCCAGCTGGCCGTCGGCAGGTCCAATCCGACAGAAGTGGCACCAGGACAGGTGGTCTGGGACTGCAATGAGGTATGGCCAGAGCCGAAAGACATTTGGCGACGGTCGTACACGTTCTTCATCCTGTCCACGACCTACCTGATACCGCTCTTCATATTGGCCGTCACCTACGGATTCGTGGCCTGGAAGCTATGGCAAAGGACCACTCCGGGCAACGCCGACGAGGCAAGGGACATGCAACAATTGAGATCGAAGAGAAAGGTAAGGAAGGACCTATGGCCTCTTCGTGTAGCATCGGCCGCAGGTGTGTGCGTGGAGCATCATGGCCGCTCCAAGCGCTCATGCATATTTTCGAGCGTGTGTATGCATACAAATAGAAACGCATGAACACATGAGCACACATACGCACGCACGCACGCACGCACACCAATCAAAAACATGATTTGAAGAAGAAAAAAAGTAACTTTAGACATTCTCGCAACCAACGTCTACTCTGGGTTAGACAAGCTACGCTGATATGCTATAGCTGTAGGTAGTGTGTCTTGGAGTTTTACTTCACAGTAACTTGGGCATGATGATAGTTTACATAAGTTTAGGGAAAAGACTTCATTTTGTGGCACTACCTTTTGTTCAGTGATACAACACACACATACACGGGAACACACACGCATACACACACATATACATACACATTAGGAAATGTCATACACCGACCACCCTAAACCGTACCATTCCATTTGAATGATTTATGCCCGTCGAGTGAATTACCATTATGTCCAGAACACCTTTTTTGTGTGGAGACAATTGCTTATCTGGATGCATCACGTTATACCTGAGCCGGCAGAGCGTTTGGCTTATTGACATTAGATGGCTTAGGGTCATAACCTCTCTCTCGTTATTCGTGTAATCCATTACTCGACATGAACTGGTCAACAAAACATTTACGGAGATAATAATCGTTCACTCGTAAAATACTATTATTTATCGATGCTTGACGATACCAGTCAATGAACAGCGGAAGTGATGGCCTATATGTTTAACACTGGTGGTTGATATTAGCAAGCAAACATATTGGTGCATCTTCTTTCAGATAATGCAATAATTGCAGATTTCGCAGCAGGCTATAATTAGGAAATGCGTCTTATATTTTAATATATGTGGAAAGGGAATTGTGACGGCGTGCGAATTATGATTAACTAGAAGGGAAAACAACTTACTTATGAATGATCCGCATTGATCAGATGGCACATGAAAAGCAGGCTTTTTCTATTGTATAAAGTATGGATATTTCAATCGAAACAACGTAGCAAAAGTCCAGTTTCCATGACAAATAACAAAATGATAGATTTCTCATCGAGTAACAGAAGAAAGACAACAAAAATAGCAATAACAACAACAATAACACCAACAATAATAACAACAATAACAACAACGAACTTTAAATCATGCAATACAAGAACAGCAGACTTTCCATTAGACAAGAAGACGAAGACGAAGAAGAAGGAGTAGATTTTCGATTGTCCCAACCAAAAGCGGGACAACACAAGACTAGACCAACCGACTTTCCATCAGACAGAAGACAATAAACGGGCGACTTTCCTTTAGCTGGCCCACGACAGAAGACACCACGCTTCCACTGCGTTACGCCAGACGGCGGTGACGTTGAATGGAAAGCGTTCGATATTTAGCGCGATGGTTAGATTCAGTATCAGTCTTGCGGCATATTGTGCCAACGGCTGCCTGCTAAACGGCGTTCTTTCGCTGCCCGCCGCTCGTCTTTTGACCCGATTTCGACGGCGTCCTTTTCCTGGTCGAACGAACCTCTCCCGGCCTTCAACGCCCATTGTATGCCGCCGCTTGCGTCTTATTAACTGCGTCGCCGCCACTCTCGTGAGACAATGGAATGGCGTTGGAATTGTACTACGGGCGTTTTCGTAATGGATTAGCGTTGTGTTCAGTTTTGGACAGGTACCAATGCCTGTAAAACCGCATTAATTGGGCTTCTATTCGGGTGTGTTCTCGATGCGTACCGGCCCTACTTGGTTAAAACTCAGGCAGTCTGTGCCGTCGAGCAAAACGATGAAGCCCACCTCTGCTACACACACTGGAATATACTCACAGTAGAATATCTTTCATTTAACATCTGCATCACACAATCGTGTGCAAATATCGATTTCCTTTTCCGTGCAAACTGACAATCCATGCAAGCGTATAACCCATTAATTAATTACGATACTGGTTTAACCTATCGATAACCTTGTCGTATCCAAATGCGGATTGCGTGTTAATTACATAAAACCATTATTAAATCACAATTAATATTTAGTTGTTTTCGAAGGCCAGAACGCCATATAACATCAGAACAGATGCCTGTATAAATTGTTAATAAGTGGATCATTATTTGCCTAATAGGTATCTTATTTGATTAAATTTTATAGTTATATATTGCGTTCGGCAGCTGATGAATCCCACTGCATCCTAAACCCTTTGAGGTTGTATACCAAAATGACACAGGACAGCTACCCTTCCCTTATCATCAAGTAGTTTCGTAGCTTTTTTTATTTCTCACCCGACTTCACCCCAATGGGCTGAGTAGCGAAGGTGCTACTGTAAATCTGAAAAGTTCGCAGTTTGAATCCACCAGGTGCCTGTATTAATCTTCCATCATACCGATTTGGTCATTATGGATCTATGGTCATCATAGGTTGATAATTATCGGTTGACAGAGTATTTTTGCAGATATGTGTTTGAAAAGGTCTAAACGGGTGAAGGGCCTTTGTTATAAAGTAATGCAGATGATGATGATGATTGATGTTTTACGGCCACTTTTGTGCACAAGGTAGGCTAAATGGGCCGAGCGACCTCCAAAGTTAATGAGACGAAGTGAAAGACGAAACAAACTTCAGAAATGCCCACGCCGGGATCCGAACACGGGTGGTAGTGATCTGTGGTCCAGCACGCTACCGCTAGACCACAGAGGCGCCCTATAAAGTAATACAGTAATCGAAATGAATCTACTTGTACCAGAACATACTGACTTTTGTTGATATAGCTTATTCGTCACGTGTCTATAAATGTTTGATGTTTCGAACATTCTGATGTATCACACCTCATCACTAACGACAGCCTGTTAAGGTTTCTTTATCGACAGCCCGCATTGAAAGTAACAAATGATTGCTGGTGGATTCCATTTATACTGGAACACTGTGTAACTATGCATACAGTAATTGGGTTGAGTTGTTTAGCCTCGGCGCTGGTCACACCTGATACATATTGGCTATGGGCTAGATTCGAACCCATAAGCTGGAAGTTTGTGGTGCGGCGCTTTAACCGATGCGCCATCGAAACGCCCGTCTACTCACCAAGTTGTTCATGATTTTCGTATAATTCAGTGTATCATTCTAGGTGTTTTTAGGAGAGAGATAATACACAGAGACGGCACTGGCACAGTGTGTGTGCGTGGAGGAATGATCTTGCAACGGAATGGAGTAAAATAGATTATATCAATATCACACACACACACACACACACACACACACACACACACACACCGGTGTGAACATATATTCGGTGAATTTATATCTATGTACAACGACTTAGATTGATGGAATCCGGTGAGCTTATAAAACGAGTATCGGAATGATTTTGTTAACTTCAGTTGTCGACATACTAAGCTATATAAGCTTCAGATGAAACATCCAACAGACGCAACTAACACTGGGATTCGCACCTCGACCGCGAGTTCTGCTCGTAGTACTTTAAGTTGCAGATACATGACGAAAGAAACCTAGAAATGCATTGTATATCGAAGTATGAGAGCTGAGTGATCAATAATGGAGTGTTGGTCATCTTCACAGCGACTAATAAATTATATATAGACATTGAGAAGGTGAAGGGTCAACCTTGGACTAATTTTGTAATATATGCTCTGTAAGCTGGTTCGCTTTTATCAGTCATTACAACCCACTCATTAATCTCCCTCCCTCCGGATGACTGAGGAAAGCTATACAAGAGTGATATTAGAGGCAGCTTATATATATATATATATATATATATATATATATATATATATATATATATATATATATATATATATATATATATATATATATATGCTTCACCAACTAGATAAACAAAACCATATTACAACTGAGCTATCAATTAAATATACCAAATGTGGTATATACAATAATACATACAATTCATACACGCAAAACATGTTAATTAAACACTCGTGTTGACTGAATCACGTTCCAACTGGCTATCTATGAATATCTATCAATACGTATAAAGTAAATGACGATTCAATCGAGATTTTGAAGAAATATCAGTGACTGATGTGTCTGACACTCAGATAACAAACATACCGGAACTAACTTCATTAAGTAGGGTCGCTGACTCACTCAATATTTCGATATCAAGTGAAGCGCT
>JAODUP010000158.1:92500-132500 GCA_025642065.1 Paralvinella palmiformis
GTGGTTGGCGAACTGAGTTCCTCTGACATTCTAGTATAACACACTATCACTGAGCTAAACAGCAGCATCAAGAGAGTAAATGATAAACATCTCTGTGGCTTAGTTAATAGCGTGGTTGACCACCGACCTCTAGCGCATAGGTTCAAATGCTGACATAGCTTGTTAAAGGAGTGTTTAATTTCCCATTTGACCTCCTGGCATTATAGCTCATTTAAGCTATTATTTCCACAAAATGTGCTTGGATATGCGTGTGCATCTGTGCCTATGTATGTATGTATGTATGTATGTATGTATATGTGTGTGTGTGTGTGTGTGTTGTATGTATGTATGTGTGTGTGTGTGTGTGTGTGTGTGTGTTGTGTGTGTGTGTGTGTGTGTGTGTGTGTGTGTGTGTGTGTGTGTGTGTGTGATTACTTTACGGTATTATAACTGTGTGTATACGTTAAAGGTTGTTGTGTGTTGTTATTTTTTGTCGTTTCTATGTATGAGACATTTCCCGGATGTTTAATATCGTTAATTATCACGCGTAATTCTCCAACTAAACGTAAATAACACCGAACTCGGAAGGCACAAATTCCTGTTGACTTCACGGTACCAAACAAAACTTCAGTCTTCACTCAAACAGCATAATCCAAGAATTGGAAGAAAAACAATACCCCCTCCTCCTATCCCGGTAAGCTATTCATCCGGATCATGCTCGATCGCAGTTATTATCGGGACGTGGCGTGGAGCTATTTTTCCCCTGATCTAAAACAATCACGATAATGATCCTGAAAAGAAGAGGATCCGAACGATTTGGCAAAGAAAGATCTGCCGCTCCGGGGGGAGCATTGGCTGTTCATATGAGACGGAAGATAAGATGGAAGGGGAGTGTGTGTGTCTATTTGTGTTGAGTTCTCACCCCACCCCTCTCTCCCTCTTCCCCCTCCCTGAGGAAACAAAAATAAAACAAGTGGCCCAAATTGATTTAGCGGCGTCGAGTTTTTCGTGTTTTTAATTAAACACGCGCTTGTTGGCGACTCGGTGGAGACGCAGACATTTTGGGGCCGATGTCTGGCAAGTTGAGTTTTTTTTTAGCCCCCCCCGTTTTTCCCTCCGTATTTTTCCTGCCGAGTATTTCTGCGTTTCTTCACCTGTCTTCTGTTATACCATGCCGTACGGGACCCTGGAATTAATCGAACTGCGGTTTTGGAACAGTTTGTCCGCGGGGTGCACTTTTCTGACGAACGCTCACCAATCGATTCCGCCGGCCCGCCTCATCAACTGGCCGCACGCATCCCGTGACGCCTCATCAATGATTCCGTGTAGGAGTCGGTTCCGGATATCAGAATGATCACGTTCAGGATACCACCCATCATCCAGGTCTCATTGAAAGTTACCCGTCGCAACCGTCGTATTCACCTGATCGGTCAAAGGAACGATTCTAAGGTCGAAGTGATGGACAGTTTATGGGAAGTTGTGGTGTTGTCAAACACCTGTCTGGAAGAGTTCGGTTCCAGTTCCACTATTTACTTCAAACACTTAATTAGTTTCTTTTATGCCCGGCGCAGGCGTTCGTATAGCTCAGTGATTGAGCGCCATGCTACAAATTTCCGGGTTAGGGTTCGAGTCTCAGCCATAGCTTTGCCTGTGCGACGTTTGCCTGGGAAATCACAGCAGGAGCATATGTTCGAGGCAAATAAAATTCACTCGTTTGTGCCCTGGACAAGGGGATGAATGTTGTATGTTCCATGTTTGAGTTGATGCAGCAAAGGTTTGGATGTTATCTAAGGAAATAACATGCTTAGCTATGCTTGGTGACACCAAGTTATGCATACTGATGTTATAAATCAAACAAAACTTTATAGATAATTATATGCCTAGTGTATTACGGAAGAAAGTGCGTGTGTGTGCTTCTTTGCGTACGTATGTGTATGTAAGTCAGTGAAGCTGTCAGTTAGTTAGTGAGTGAGTTAGTGAGTTAATTAGTTAGTCAGTCAGTCAGTCAGCCAGCCAAGCCAGTCCTTCAGTTATATCAGTCTAAAATTACTTGCACCAGACGATCCTGGTTACGTGACGTTATCAGATTAACGATTCGTAAATGTGATGTCTCTGATTGGCCAAACTGACAACCAACACTGAAATGATTGACAGCAGTCAGTCATTGACGTGAAACGAACTATACACACTCCCTCCTCTATCTCCTTTCTCTCTGCTCTCTCTCTCTCTCTCTCTCTCTGTGTGTGTGTGTGTTAGTAGTAGTAGTAGTCGTAGAATACTTGGCAGAGGAGTTCTTACTCTCAGTGTGTTTGTACGACTTCAGGAACACCACACTATTCTTTCATCGCCTCTGTTCATTAATGATCATCGTTATTAAGGAATATTAGCTTCGCAGACTACGACTAGACTGTATATGTTTGAACCGTTGTCATGGTGACGAGTTAAACAAGGCACGCATCACCACCGGAAGCGGAAAAGACATCACCGGCGTATACGGAAATTAACCACCACGTACGTGACTACTACCGAGAAACCCGGCTAAGGAATGATAGCTCACCAACAAGCGTTGACAGCCATCTCTCCGGAGGACACGGGTTCGACATCTATTATGGATGGATATATGATAGAATAGATTAATCTATTATGATTCATACAGGGGCATTATTCTTTGTAACAGTCCTTTATTACAAAATTCTAACCTTCTTTACTTTTAAGATTCTTACGCGCGCGCACGCACACGCGCGTACACACACACACACACATGTCTACATGTGTGTGCGTGTGTGTGTGTACGCGCGTGTGTACATTGAGCGCGCATTCACGCAATAAAGTGGAAGAGTGTGAAGCTCCATAACCTAGCCTCCGGGTCTGGCGCCCCTATATATTGTATTATAAAACTGTGGAATTTTCTTTAACAAAAGTTTCCGATGTAAACACACCTCCGCCCTGAAAACACTGGATCCGCCCGAGGCGTTCCTGTCTTTCCGTCTACGTGTGCGTGCGAGTGAGTGCGTGCATGTGTGTTTGGGTACGTACTTGCGTGCTTCCGCGTTCCCGTCAGGTGATCGGCGACGCCGATTGGCCGGCAGCCATTTCACCCGAACGACCCGTGGCCCGCCTCGGATTTAAAAATAGCAACTCTCTAACAAACAAAAAAGAAACACGAACTAAACAACACGTAAATGGCGGTATACATTTTAAGACGCCGGGGAGCCTTTGCGACATAATAACATCGGCTTTGTTCGAAACGAAATCAATCGATCGATCTCGTTCGTAACGCGTCCGCTAAATATAGGTCGCCATCAATAGAGACCCTAGAGATAGGTCAGACTGAGCCGTGTTAGAGGCAGACAATGATATTCTTTTTACTATTTACTCCCGTCTTTGCTAAATGGAGTTCGACTCGCGCGCTGGACGCACGATTGACGAAAACGTTCGAAGCCCGCATTCGCCGTTGGCTGGCCGTCGATGCTTCGCGGATGACTGGCCTGCCCGGTGATCGATTACGACGTGTCTGGATCGTGACGCGAATTGTTGCTGGTTATGCGCACGAACAGGTTGACGCCGCGAAATAATTGGCTCCCCGAGGACGGTAACGGGCCATGTTCAGCCCATTATTGTACGCGCGGGGGTATCGTGCTTAAATGGCGAAGGTCGCCCGAGGATGATATTATGGGAAGGACAGGATTATCGGACTACTTTATGACGTCTGTACTAAGCACGATAAACAAAAGAATAGCTACGGTCGAATGAATGTTTGATGAACGGATTTGTGTTTGCCCGTATTGATAAAACGACGAAACATTGAACGAAATGAAACATAAACCGAACAAAAATACACCATTCCCTAAAACAAAACGTAAATAAATATAAAACAGAAGAAAAAACAAATAAACGTGAAATACACAAAAGGAACAAAATGATGAACAAACAGATGGACGAGTTGGCCAAAAGAAATAAAGAGGGAAAAGACAAGCTGATGGAATGCTCACCGCCGCAATGACGGTGAATGACCACGGCGTCATTTCATTGTTGGACTTCTAAGGACTTTGTTTAGCAACGAGTTCTTGAATGCCGACTGAGGCGATCCCGATTTCTAGACCAGCGAACGTACACTGAGGCATTTTATCCCGGAATAACAGGAAGAAGACGTAGATCATTAGACGTTTAATAGGTAGCAGTCCATTTATTTCTCTATCTATTCCCAGACCACTTTGATCATCCCATTTCACTTAAAATGGTTCCTCCGGCAAATGTCCCAGGTGTTATCAGTACTGAGACTAAACAAATGAATTACCTAAAATGTACGATGTTAGTGATAAATAATTATTATTGTAGATATTTAGGAAGATGTATGGATTACAAAGTGAATGAATACGGCAATATATATATATATATATATATATATATATATATATATATATATATATATATATATATATATCCTGTATATACCGTTTATTAGTAATTTATTTTGTTAGCCTTTAAATTTCTAACATATATTTCCCAGATTTAATACAATCCCTTCGTTTGAATAATGGCGTCCATGACAGCTTGTTCATATATATATATATATATATATATATATATATATATAAGAGAAGAGAGAGAGAGAGAGAGAGAGAGAGAGAGAGAGAGAGAGAGGTGAGAGAGACGCCCTCCTTTTCCACCATTCGGGCAAATATTTTCACATTGGCGTACCCTTCCTTATATTTGGTTACTTTCCAATTAATTCACCGACGGCGTGGACATAAACCTCATCCCGACCTAATGATCACCAGAGTCCGGATCCCATCGGATAGGACCTTGACAGGACGTCAAGGTCGAAGCCATGATACCCTTATACGTAATTATGTATGATGAGTGACCCGGGCATCCGCACAAGCCCTCCCGGAGATAATCAGGTACAGGTGTTTCTGGATGGTTACGACGGTATCAGCATCAAGGCGATGAGCTTTCAGGTGTGTCAGTGATGACCTGACTTAGACCAGACACGTTTATTGTCAATAACGTTGTTTGTATTTATGATTAAAGCGGATTGTCTTTTGTGGCCCATCTGCCGCTAATGGCCATTTGATCAGCCGTAATCACGCCACATCTGCTCTCAGGTATACGGATCGATGTCTAGTCATTTCGCGATCGCTTTTTCGGAGATTAGCGCGCACCTGATACGATGAGATCGCCATTACGCTGACCGCGGGCGGATGGGAGTTGATATGAAGATCGATTTCTGTCAGTTTTACCATTTTGTTTGGATCATCATAGAACATATCCTCTTTGGTCGGATGGAATCCTAATCGGGGATGAACAGAGATACGAACGTATCATCGTCAGCATCACAATTATCATCAGCGACTTAATTCATCTTTCACTTCGCCCCATTAACGTTGGGAGGTTGCACGGCCCTGGTTAGCCTGCCGTGTTCACAATGTGGGATCAACCACCACTACCACGACCGTTATTACACTACTGCTACTACCATGAACATCACTACTATCGCTTGTACTAACGTAACTATTGTTATAATTACCTCGACTACGAATATTACTACTACTACTACTACTAGTAATAGTACTTCTATTACTACTACTACTACTACTACTACTACTGCTATTATTACGACTACTACTACTACTAGTAATAGTACTTCTATTACTACTACTACTACTACTACTACTATTGATATTATTACGACTACTACTACTACTAGTAATAGTACTTCTATTACTACTACTACTACTATTACTACCACTATTACTACCATCATATTTACCTATTAATTCGTTAATTGACAATATCTCCTAGATGTGTTCAGCGCCCACGGTAACATTAACCATCAGCCACCAAATCGATGTTATTTGCAAATCTCTGTCCAACATTCATGCATAGTTGCAAATCACAAGAATGTAGTGAAGATATAACTACATATGTCAATAACTACAGACACTGAGTTGCAAATAATATTTAAGAACGTTTGCTCATCAACGAAGTATTGACAAAAAGGCAACGCAACACCTTTAGATAATTATTTTAATTACTGCAATAATTAAGTTAATTTGCCACAGATTAAATAAAACCCAGTACAATGACATTATAATTATAACATACCGCCACCCCTCCTAAACATTTGACTATGTGTGTATGTGTTATATATGTTACATACTCTCTCTCACACATACATACGCACACGCAGACAAAAGCACACACACATGCACACACACACACACACACACACACTTCACACACACACAGGCATACACGCATACGCACACACACACACACACACACACACACAACACACATATATATATATATATATATATATATATATATATTAAAATGCTAATTAGATAAATTTCTCCAGTTATCGTTCTAATCTGTCATAACAGAACGCTTGGTTGAATGATTGGTTCAATTGATGAAGTCAGAGGGTGGTAGAGTCTATTATGATTATGAGGTAGAGATACGAATATATATATATATATATATATATATATATATATATATATATATATATATATATATATATATAAAACGTATATTCCAAAAGAATGAATAATATAGATTGGTGTAACCTTTAGGTCAATGACAGTCGGTGGGTGGATGGATTGATGGGTGATTCACTGTGTGTATTTGAATGAGTGAGTGAGTGAGTGAGTGAGTGAGTGAGTGAGTTAGTGATTGCGAGGAGTGAGCGAGTCGAGTGAGTGAGTTAGTGATGTGGTGAGTGAGTGAGTGAGTGAGTGAGTGAGTGAGTGAGTGAGTGAGTTGTTTATGTTCACTAAATGTATTATGCTTCCAAAAACCACCGTAAACCCCGAAGAGAATAAGGGACTCATCATACAAAGGTGAATTATCGCTCGTTGACGTAGAGTATTCAACTCTCTATATGCCGAAACTTAACGATCCGTATAAATATAGTCTATCCTCCTACACGATCTCTCCATGGTGTGACTTGCAGACATAAATGTGCGGATTCCCGATTTAACATTGATTCCGATATATTTCTTGGTCTTGGTCCCCATTCAAATTAATCGTATCGTGTGTCGTCACTGTCACGATTTGTGTAATCGATCGATCCGGGAGAGAAAAAAACAATTAGATTGCTCCTGATCCGGTGTGGACACGTTACCATCGTTTGGTTCCTAGCGAATCTCCGGATAGCGCCATCGAATCCCCAATGTTGCACGCATCTGTGGGAAGTTACATCCAACAATATTTGGCTTAAAGATGTATTTTTCCTGGGAAGTAGCCCGCCTGGTATATGATAAGCACGTGACCAGAGTCAGTCTAACGCGCATTTGTAAATGTATACCGTTTGTTTTGGTCTGATCTGGATGTAAATCAATATGGACCATTCCCGAAATGTCCAATTACCTTAACTGTGGTGACGTATGATGGGCACATTGGATTCGACCTTCGAGGTCATCTGAGGTCGCAGAATTATTAGATGAGACGAAACATTCCAAACAGGACCCAGCATGCACGGGGCCGCGGGCTCCAGCAGGTGCATTAAACGAATGGTTTGCTGCAACAGTTCCGTCCAAACCAGATTCTCAGCTTGCGCTAACGAGCATTACTGATATTAAACGGTACATATTTGTACAAAACTATTATCGTTAGGTTCTAGATCATTCTAGAAGGTTCTCCATATTACCTGAATGTACCAATTTCCCCTGCATTTATAATTATTTATCAGTATCAACTCTAAACATGCGCCATTACTAGTGGTCAATCCCTAGTTCAAGAAAGGACCAAAAACACATTCATGCAGAATTACCATGTTTGTTTGTTGTTGTTTGTTTGTTTGTTTGTTTGTTTCGGGGGGGGGGGATTTTGTTTGTCCAACTAAGTGGTCAACAACCGAGTGCTTTATTTCACGAGCAAGGCTGGGTATTCTGCTAATGCTGAATAAAACGTTCGATCGCTCACTAACTCACTAAAACCGCTAGTCCGCATGGCGTGTGATCTCCGGCACCCCGACAGATGTCGCTGCGTCAATAAGTCCCGCAACAGTGGAGACGTATAATGGCATTCGACGTAGTTTGATGGATTTAGCACTCGCTGGACGCGTTTTCGACAAATGGACTTTGCCGCGCAATTTTCTGCTATGCGAAGCTTTTACCGGCTCTGACAGCCGGTAGTAGAGAGAATGTCCTAATGACAACCCACTGACAGCCTAACACTGCTATACTTCGACGGACATGAACCACGGACACGCCCATCTGACGACATGAATATCATTAATAGTAACCGAACTCCATATCCTGAAGCCTATGAAAGTTGAATTCTGGTCGGTCAAGGACGTCGGTTTAATTAACTCGCTAACACACATTTCGAATCATCACTGTTTGAAATGGTTCGCTTTCATCATGTCGTAGTTAATGGACTTTAAACTCGAATCCCGTCATCAATTCTTCTGGCAGTATAATGGCTACAAGGATCACCCAGTCACGTCTGAAATCGTCTGATTACAGCGATAACGTGGTTACATTGAGATAACACGATGGCAATTGTAAAACAGAAAGGCGGATTGTACATTAACAAGGATAACCACCACCACAGAGTTTAAGCATTTTATGAGGTTGTACAGTCACAGGGGTAACCATCTCGCCGGGGGGAAATAACAACCACAAGGTACAAAGGAACAGTAGGAACAAAGGAATCGCTTTAAACGGGAAAACCAATTGTCATAGATAGAGCCCTTATTAGGGTACCATGATCGCAAGGTTAACGCAATGACATGAGCCGCATAGTCACAAAGGCAACACCGTCACTAAGCCATCACGCTATTGACGTGGGTAATACAGTCAGATGGGTAAATCGGTCATTACGCTAACCGTGTTCAAATGGCAATACAGTCGCAAGGTTAAAGCGGTCAACGGGCTAACAGGTTGAGATGCTTAGCACAGTCGTAATGGTAATGCGTTCACAATCACGTCTTAGAGTAATATGACTTTTATGGCGTCATCGAATTAATCACAAAACGTCACACAAGACCAGCTCAGAATAATTACAGTCACGTGTTCGTTAGCGGCGAATCACTTCAGCAACAAAACAACAGAAGTTATTATCTTTGTGAGTGTCAGTTAGTATTAGGGATTAAATTTCTGTGGCGTGTGCAAGCCATCGAGAGAGAGAGAGAGAGAGGTGAGTGAGTGAGTGAGTGAGTGAGTGTGCGAGCGAGCGAGCTGATGAGTAAATGAGTGAATGAGCGAGTGTGTGAGTGAGTCAGTCAATCAGTGAGTCGATAAGTGAGTCAGTGAGTCAATGAGTCAATGAATCAGTGAGTAACTTTAATAACTCGTTGACACAAAAGAAAAGTAAGTCAATATTGTACTCCAGAAAACTGACAGATCCCGCTCTTGTGGTTGTATGTGCTCTTATAAATATTATTTAGCAGCCTAAGTTTTGTTTAAATCGAAGGTTGGAACTCAGAAACCGAACCTATGTTCGGAATCGATTTATATCGGAACATTTATCATTGGATTAAATGCGAGCAATTCGCTCTACAATAGAAGGGTCGGTTTGAGAGGATTCCCGCTTTCAAAGGAGCGGCCTACAAACGTTCCACTGTAGATGAATATATAGCAATTTTTCCCTTTCACGGAACAAGCCACCCCCTCTACCGATTGCCCCCCCCCCTCCTACATATATCAAAAGCAATTTTTAAAGCCACACATTAACAATTCATCGCGCATCACGCCTGAACTACAAAGTCTTCTGTCTAACAGTCGCATTATAAGTCGAGTGTCGAGGGGGAAAATCAATGCCACCATGTCCGTTGAGAACGTTTCCTGGTGTCGGTCGAAGAAGGCCGTTGGGTAATGTTACTTACGTTTGAAATTGCCGACGATATTGTATCGAATTCGTTTGTGAATTATTCATCCTCTAATGGAGCCGATGTAGCATTCGATCTAGCGGCGGACGTCATTCCCCGCATCACAATCCAAGGTCGAATTGCATCCCAATTCCGCGTACGGGCGCTGCAATGGAGGACGTAGAAAGGCAAAGAATAATTTTTGGATATTCCGTGATGAGGAATATTGTGTGTGTTTTTTAGGGGAGCGATTACGATGGATTTTGTCGGCCAGTCTCCAGAGAATGGCCGATCACGTGGGTCCCCCATTCCTGTTTTTCTGTGGAGTGGCCGGTGTTGTTCTGTGGAGTGGCCGGTGGTGTCCTCCTGATGTGGCTTGTTGTTGTCAGGTGTGTATTTTTTAATACGTGAGGGGAGGGGCTTGATTATAACCTGAACAAATTATAGACGCTCCGGACTTCCTGGCTTGTCTATCAGGTGTTAAATAATGCATTAGCCACAACCTGCCTTGATATTAGCAGATATTAGCATCAATTGTTGAACTTTGTTCCAAAACACAAAACTAGCTATTATCAGTGTTTGTCGTTGTTCGTTGTTCTGTGATTATTGTTTATCTCCGTGCTTAGCAATCTTCAAAATATGTTTTGAGGATCATTTCGAGTGTATTTTGTTTTCTTATTATTATTTTAAATTCCACGCCATCTTTAGAAATTTCGCCATCTTCATCAGTAGGATAGGATCCAGAGATAATGCCTTCCAGACTTCGATAACTAGATAATTGTCTGGCAAAATATACGTGCAATTATAGAACACTCTATACCATGATGCGGAAAATAAACTAGAATTCGTTATCTCAATAAAATATAATTACTGGACAAAGCACCTTTGATTGGGTGTTTTTTGGCAATAAGAGAAAATAGTCGAAATAATTGAGGTGTTGAGCTCAAGCCAAAGCACAAACAAATCACTTTCTGGCATTTGTCTTCATTGAACAAGCTGTCATGGACGCCATTATTCAAACGAATGGATTGTATTAAATCTGGGAAATATATGTTAGAAATTTAAAGGCTAACAAAATAAATCACATGATTATATAAATAAACGGCAGAGACAGGATATATATATATATATATATATATATATATATATATATATATATATATAATTGCGAATATGGAAATAAATGTATTATTGATTTAGAAATGGTCAATTACTAGATGTGCTTAATCAAATTTAGGCATCTGCGCATTGAAGTGTCCTGCACCTAGCCAACACTTGATCCGTACTCAATAGGTCGTCTTGGCCTGCACCTATGGTGTTGTCTATTCAATACGTATATAATTCCTAGAATAAATATCCTTTGAACACAGTGTCCGAGTCGGGGTCTTCGTTAATTAGCGAACCCTGTTTGTGTACCCAAACGAGTCCTTCCGGCGAACAAGACAGACTTAATTTCGCTCTCTGAGAACGCCGATAACTTTGATGGTATTCCAGTCAACATCATTGGTTATCACACACGCACACGCACACACACACACTCACTCTCACACACACACACACAACACATACACACACACACGCACGCACGCACGCACGCATATATATATATATATATATATATATATATATATAGAGAGAGAGAGAGAGAGAGAGAGAGAGAGAGATAGATAGATAGATAGATAGATAGAGAGAGAGAGAGAGAGAGAGAGAGAGACCTGTCTATGACATCTGTGACCTGGCATCTTCATCAAATAACCCGGGGGATCTGATACAATAACGATATTACTTTTTTAATAATCTAGCCACGGTATATTTATCACAGCAATTCTATCAGCGTACATCGACCTGTCTTCGGTCACCGGAGAAGGGCAAAACTTGGAAGATGTGTCGCGTTCGTGCATCGAGCTTATATCCCGGGCGACAAAGGGCGTTAGCTCAGGGATAATGAGGGCTCCTAGAAATTTAAAGGTTCTCAGCTCGAACCATTTAGAGCAAATATTTGGATAAAATCCACATAATTAGCGTCGTTCGTGTAGGATGCTAGTGCTCGTCAGGTTTACAATATATATATATATATATATATATATATATATATATATATATATATATATATATATATATATATATATATATAATATACCACAATCTCGGCGTGGGCATATCTGAACGTTGTTTCATCTTTGACTTCGTTTTATTACCTTCGGAGGTGGCTCGGCCCATTTAGCATGCCTTGTGCACAAAAGTTGCCATAAAACACCAATCATCATCATCACTTCGACTCGGCTGTGGCCAGTAAACGTAGTGTGGGGAATTTTAGGCTGAAATAAGCAATCCACCAAACTGTTTTACTTCGTCCAATTCTGAAATCGGTTTGTTTAAACAGACCTATCTGGATCAACAAACAAATCTACTTTTCCCTTGTGCGGCGTTTCTTCACATCTTCATATTCGCTCACCGTTCCCTTGGCGTCAGACCGACTTTCTACGCGATCCGTTTGAACTTGTTTATTCAGAAATCTTGCCCCCTTTCGACAAAAATCCATTCTCGAGCCGTCCGGGATAGCGAGAGAGACGTTGTTTGATTCTATTCCAGACACGCCGCAGATGTCCTTAGCGGTGTCCACCTGGCGTTCGCCACCCGATATGTCTTACCTGTGTGTAATCTAATTAGATTGACTTACAAGGAACCAGGAAGCCGTTTGTTTGCCGCAGCTAACGAGTGTTATCTGACCGCATCAGCTTACTTTAGCTAAGATGAGACTGCTTTGGATGTCTTCCTATTGTCATGCCATGCAACTGTTGTGGCGGATGATAATGGTCATCATCATCATCATCATCACCATCATCATCATCATCATCATCATCATCATCACATTTAACATGATCATGTTAATAATAATAATAATAATAATAATAATAATAATAGTACTACTAATAATAATACTAGTAATAACTATTGCGTGACAACTATCTGCCATTGCATGATGCCATTAAATACAACCAGATCCACATTGGGGTAGTTTACAGTGTTCTTTGTTGTATACAACGTTATTGTCGTGTGGATTTTTCGTAGCTTAGAACTGTAATAGAAGATGTCAAACAATGATGCGCACTGGTCAGGAAGCCCACATTCCTGGAACAAACCTATGGTGTGTCTCGCCATTTAACGGTACGCTCCCACACCACACAGCTGATCCAGTAATGTCGACGGTTTTCTTATATCTAACAACGCTCATAGATGTAAGTGTGAACGTTGCTGTTTTACAGCCACATCTGTGCACATAGCAGACCAGATGGATAGAGCTAGCTATGAAGGTAATGGAGCGAAGTGAACGATGAAACACTTCCCGATCGGTGCGGTGTCCTGAGATTGGCACCTGACACCTGATCGGACCTCTGTCGCTAAACGGCGAATGTTATATGTATAGGTGTAGTCAATGTGTTCAATTCTTCAATTCGCTCATGAGTAAATTACATTCTGAGAACGGAGGCCTTTGTACAGACGCCGCTTTTTTGTCCTATTCTACGGTGTGAACTGAGAAAAAGGGTGAGTGTGTGATAGTGTAACTTCCTTGCATAAGTTAATTCTGAGTCCAAAGGCACAATTAAAAACTGATACAGCTATCAAGGTATAACTTTAGTGGCCTAAGACGACTAATATCACGTATAACGAACAATCTTGGTATTCTTATTCATATAATTTATAAATATATATACTTCGTAACTACAGTGCGTTTGCAATTTTGCAATGGGGGGGGGACTGGTTCCTTTAAATCAAAAATAGATACGTTGCGAACAAAATTACAATAAAACATTACACTGACTCCCTTGGTAATGGCCGTTGTTGTTGTTGTTGTTCGTGAGACTAACCAACGCTGTTCGTTTTCGGAGCAGTTAGCGAACTATCAACCGATCAAAAGTTCTAATCGCAAATATTTCCACTCTTTGTGGTTAGAACACGTACCACCAACTTCTGCAAGATGCTTCTAGGCACGTTTGCCCGGTTCTACGTCCTCGAAAACGCTAACGTACAGTTACACTTCAGGTGGCGTTAGAGGTTGGATATCGGCCTCGTTGATGCCGGAAACCGTCTTTCGGCGATCTCGCCATTCCTCGGCAACGACATCTAATTAAGGTCATCCACATCAAGTTATTTATGACCAGATGAGCAGCGACGGCAAATCAATGACAACAGATGCTACATCGCCTTACGTGGTCCCTGCTAGTAGACGGGCACCGTAACAACATCTCGACGACACGACACTGGTATACACCATCGGGTCAACCGTAGACCCACGTTCGGCTATCAGCGCAAAGCCGGTCCGTAGCCCTATCTCCAACATCCACCGGAGCAAAGGAGCTTGTCCGTGTCACCAACGAGCCACCAGCAGCATTCGCTGATTTGGAAATCTAACTTTCAAATTATAGAGCCGGACGAATTTTTTCTCCCTTTCGGAATGTCACATTCTGTGGAGGGAATGTTTTGTAATTCGATATATAAATAGACATGGGTTGTGATGGGCGAGGTTTGCGGGTCTACCCCGATCAGGAATAAATTGTTTAGGCGAAGGAAGGAAACGAAATGAAATTGAACTCGTCAGAATGTATGGCCTCGTCGTTGTATCGTGTTTACCCATCTCTCAAGCGGAGGGCACGTACTGGATAGCTGATCGAGAACCTTTGTTATGGACTGTCTTATAACTGGATTTTCATATTCCGGGCGCGGATCAAATCCATTAAAGTGATTCATCATCGAAATTAGTCTGCTCCTTCGATGGCGAAATGCTTCGGTGGAACCAACCAATGGCTAATTTCAGTGTGTATACATGTATTGTCATGTATTGCAAAATGCCTCTTTAAAAGGTTTGTATTATACTATACGGATGCGGCCACGCACCCACGCGCTTATATAACTACATGCGAATATAGGTCATTATATTTAAAAGAGAACAGTCAATACGTTATTGATAACACAACAACATACATAGAGAATGCACATCACCGGCCGACTTTATATTCAAGATTCAAATCCGGAATATTCATTTCAAGGTTCTGGATCAGCTTATCTCTTCTGTCTACAACATTGGCATATCATTGATGCTTCTGTCATGTGATGAAGAATAGCAGCATTTAATCAATCGTTTCTAAATTTAAATTAAATTAAAATTATGACACGATATGTGGTATTTTTTACACACACACACACACACACATACACACACACACACACACATACACACACACATATATATATATATATATATATATATATATATATATATATATAATCACACACAAATACACCCATTATAAGATAACTCAAAGTTGAGGTAAACCTCACCTTAATAAATGAAATGGTAAGATAAGACATAAATGTTAGAGAGTCAACAAACGCGATCTCATCCCTGGTTGACATTTATCAGTTGGTGTCTTTTCGTCATCCGATCGTCAGAAAGAGAACCCGGGCTTACAGGAGCACGATCTCCTCTTTGTTAACACCGGAAGTCTAGCGCCGACCGGACGCGGCGTTTTGTATTCCCACAGAATGGCCAAATCCCAGCAGCCCGCTGTATCGCGGCTACAGCCGTGAGTGGCCCTTATATAACACAGGCGCCTCTTCTCTCTCCCTACCTCCACCCCCCCGACAATGTTACATCAAGAAACAGTTATCTGATTACAATCCTGTCGAGACCCGAAGTGATAATTAGCCTATATCCAGTCGAAAATGAGGCATTGGCTCCGTCTCTCCAATCGGGAATAGGGCAGCTTTTGTCATTTCCCTAATGCGCCTTAAGCGTAAACAGCACTTCGACGTGTCGCCCCCCTCCCGGAGCTGACGTCGTTCCTAGTCCGAGTCACGTGGTATGACGTCACTCTTGTGGCATGGCTGCGTTGGTAGGCATCTCAACTTCGGTTGGATTATCGACGACAAAGTGGAAACTATCTACATTTGACCTCGCCTATGTAGCCTCTTGCTTTAATTGGTTGGAGAGGATGACGTTTGTGCACATGGTAAGCTAAATGGGCCGAGTGACATTGACATGATTACGACAAAGCATACTACGTTGGAGTTAACAGGACAGCGCATTCTACGAAAACTGCTGATACAGAGCTACATATTCCACGCACTATTTTTGTCATGCTAAGACGCCGTTTCAGCTGTACACTTTTCCTTTCCACGAATTTACCTTTTCTAATATCATTTAAGCTATCAGACCTAATAATATTCGCATCATGGCAGCAGCTGTTGCACAAACGCGTATTGGAAGACAGTGTGTTAGGCGCTTAGCCTAAACGTACTCACGGCTTGTGTGTTCTGACCCTGGCCTGTTACTGTTGAGCATCACGACTGTAGGCGATTCAATTTTTAAAGTTCGGGGTTCGGTGCCTTGACGAATTGTCAAAGTTTGAATCAAAGATTTGGGATTCTGTGTTCCAATGTCCTATTCAACACTACCAAAGCGCACAGCCGGTGAACAATAATGAGCGTTGAAATGAAAATCGTCGTCAATTATCCACCACGATGTATACCTTCCGTGCAGCTAAGTTGTTACCAAATGTTCCTGGTCAGCGACCGTAGTTAAAATCAAACTCCTTAGAGTATCTGGTAATAGATTTAAGTTAACAATTAATAGACATATTTGTGACGATGGCGGTTACGATGTCCATGACGAAGATGAACCTAATAATGATGATGATGATGGTGGTGGTGATAATGATGATGATGATGATTGAGTGTAATTCACGTGACATGGTCACATGACGAATTGTCTATGATGAGACAGGATATGATGTAGGCCGTCAATGAGAATCGTGATAAAATTCATTCTCAATCAAAGATCGATCAATTACATTATTAATAGGAAATGGGACGGGTATGGGATAGAACACACACACACACACACACACACACACACACACACACACACACACACACACACACACACACACACACACACATATATATATATATAGAGAGAGAGGGAGAGAGAGAGAGAGAGAAAGAAGAGGGTAGGAAAGAGAGAGAGAGAGAGAGAGAGAAGAGAGAGAGAGAGAGAGAAAGAGGGAGGAGAGAGAGAGAGAGAGAGAGAGAGAGAGAGAGCGGGGGAGGAAGAGAGAGAGAGAGAGAGAGACTCAAACATACAGGCAGACAATTTGCCGTTCTAATATTAATGGTATGACCAGAAAGTCATATGTGGCTGAACAACCTAATAACATAGGCCAGCAGTCAGACAGTCTCGAACCTGGAGACTCAAGTGCTGTAGACGTTTGAAAAGTGATTATTATCATAACCTGATCATTTCTTTTTTCAGACAATTTTTATAACATATTAGACATTTTCATCTTAATTAGTCTACTAAGCCATATGCCAGTATCTGGCCCAGTCCAATCAGTTTTTTATCGTTATCTAATTCGGTCTACTCAAATGTACCCCAGTTTGTGGTTTAGACTATTCAGATGGATATCAGATACCGGCCCTGTCCACTCAACCATAGATCAGTATATAGCTCAGTTCATTCAACCGTAGATCAATCTCTGGCTCAGTTCACTCAGTCGTAGATCAGTATCGGACTCAGTCCATTCGGCTGTAGATCTTTATTTTATTTAAGTCTACTCAGCTTTCGATACGTATCTGATTCAATTCACTCAACGCTAGATCCGTATCTGGATCAGTCCACTCAAATGGAGATCAGTATCTGGTTCAATCTTGCTAGCTCTGTATCAGTATTTGACTCATCGGACTAAATTGCAGACCAAGACCATTCAGCTGTAGATATTTGTCATAGTTATATGATCATTAACTTCCCTAGCTAATTTAACAAGAAGCTAGGGTCTTATTCAGTCCACTATGCCGTAGATCATTGTTTGGTTCAGTCCACTCGACTGAAGTTTAATATCAGTTTCATTCCACTTTGTTCTAAATATGTATCTGGCTCAGTCAAATATCCCGTGGATCAGTATCTAGCTTAGGCTTCTCAGCTGAAGACCAGTCTCTGACTCATTCTTCTTAGTTGAAGATCAGTATCTGGCTCATTCTTCTTAGTTGAAGATCAGTCTCTGGCTCATTCTTCTTACTTGAAGATCAGTCTCTGCCTCATTCTTCTCAGTTGAAGATCAGTCTCTGGCTCATTCTTCTCAGCTGAAGAAGTCAAGCTTATTCCACTCAGCTGAAGATCAGTCAGTATCAGGCTGAGTTTAGTTAGCTGTACATTAGTATTGGATTCAGTGCACTGATCTGTAGATCAGTATCCGGTTGAGTCCAGTCAGCCGTAGATCAGTGTCTGTCTCTGTCATTCATCAGTAGATGACTCCATGCTAGTAACTTATTCAGTCCAATATACCGTAATTCACTATCTGCTTCAGTCCACTTAGCTAAAGGTCGGTGTCTTATTCAGTCCATCCGGCGAAATATCAGTATCTGGTTCAGTCCATTCACCTGAAGATGAATATCTGTCTCAGTACAATCAACCGTAGATCAGTTGGAGATCAGTATCTGCTTTAGTCCACTAAGTCGTAGATCAGTGTCTGTCTCAGTCCTTTGTGCCATTGATAGGAATCTTATTCAGTCAAATTAGCCCTAAACCAGTATCAAATTCAGTCCACTCTGCCGTAGATTGCTATCTGGATCACTCCACTCAGCTGAAGATCATTATCAAGCTTAGTCCATTCATCTGTATATCAGTAACTGACATAGTCCGCTCACAGCTGTAGATCAGTAACAGGCTCAATCTTCACAGCTGTAGATCAGTATCTGGCTCAGTCTTGATACCTGGCAATAAGTATTTGGCTTAGGCCACTCAGCTGGTGATCAGTATCTGACTCAGCCTACAAAGATGGAGATCAGTTTCTGGTTTAGTCCACTCAGTTGGAGATAAATCTCTAACTCAGACCAATCAACTAGTGATCAATATCTCATTCAATCCTCTCAGTCGTAAATCAATATCACACTCATTTATTCCAACAAGCGATTAATCACTGCTTCGTAACTTGATTACTACTCTCACGCACTGATTCGCTTATCAACGAAGGGCGCCTCCGTAGTCTAACTGGTAGCGTGTGGACCACATATAATTATAGCCTGAGTTCGAATCTCGGAGTGGGGACATCTGAAAGGTGTTTCATCTTCGACTTCGCTTCATTACCTTTGGAGGTCGCTCGGCCCATTTAGCCTACCGTGTGCGCAAACGTGGCCGTAAAACACCAATGAATGAATGACCAGATCGCTGACCAACTAACTCATTCCCTGGACAGTCGGAATCCCAGAAATGAAAATCAGGTAGCCGAAGAAAGTCAAACTATTTGGACGATAAACCTCAGAGGTAGAAATCCCATCCAATTAGATGCGATAAACGGGTATTTGGTTTGCCGAACCTAATTATACAACCGGTGTGCTATAGCGTCGTTCGATTTCGTTGAATCGCCTACTGTTGCGTCTCAGCGCGGCGACCTTCCTAGATGTACGCTCAGAAAGGAGCCATTACTTATACTTCGGTTAATTACGATGTATCGGCTTACGTTCGTCGCAAACCGGGCCGCCTAATTAACACGGCAGTCAAAACATTCGCGAAAACATTCATATCCAGCTTCCGTATTCATATTAGCATTGGCATGCGGTGCACCTACGCGTCTACCGTTTGCGTATTATTCCCAGCGTACGGGCTAGCTGTCTGCCACCCAAACGCAGCCGGGAACGAGGCTCGGAAGGCCATCTGGACAATCCTCGGCTCCTATGGCTACCTGGGATATGTGGTGCCATCTGTCGTCGAGGTGGTGCGGGGTAGACGTCTGCTGGAATGCGAGCGCAACTCGCTAATTTATGGGCCGAGTTTAAAGTCGCATTTTGCCGGCCGTTAAGTATGGCCGTTTGTTCTGGCGCTATTTCCCCTGGAAGAGGTGGCCATTCTAACGAGCACAACGGTGTGTATACAAGGCGGAGTCCGGAAATCGTCTCCCGGAGTAAATATTTTATGCCTTCCATCTCTCGACGGTGGCCCGTACACTTGGGCTGAATACCGCTGGAACGCTCTGGCTGATGGCAGGACGGAATGGCTCCCCTCATCTGTTACATATGTATCCGTGTGATAAAAACAAAATGGCCGACACCTGGGCTGCGGAGGAGGCATTACTCGAAGACTTGGACACCAAACCGGAAGGCGAGAAAATGGGGCATTTGTTTGCACGTGATTATGCTGATAACTTCCGGCTCTCTCGCTCTTTCGCCCTCTCTCTCTCTCTCTCTCTCTGCGTTCTTAGAACATAGTGGTTCGAGCCATGCGCAGCAAATCTCGACGCAGGAGTCCGGCTAATGTCTATATTTGTCAAATGTTTCAACTTCAGCTAAACAAACCTCTGTGTGTACGTGCGTGTACGTGCATGCGTAGGTGTGTGTGTGTGTGCTTGTGTGCTTGTAAGTGTAATTCTTTAAGCCAATGCATCTATATAGACACGTGCTAAATTCATTCCTCAGTGGCTAACAGTGTTAACACCTGGCCGACCAGCGAAAGAAACCTTTCATCTTCCCAATTATACGTAGTCAACCAAAGTTCCTTTCTGTTCTGTTTATTCTCAGGTATCGGTTAATTGTAGTGCGTTCTAAGAGATATTAATCATTTAAATTAGCTGTTAATAAGTAAAACTAGGGTAGCTAATGAATACTAAAACAAAGTGCTACATATCGATATAATTAGGAAAATACGCGACATCTCCACCAAAACACAATTCTGCAGATTCTTATTACTTTGATATAAAAAATAAAGTAAACACATGAAAACAAAAATGGGAGATATGGAGGAAGTAGGGATGGTGCGATTTTACTGTTTTATTCGAAACTTAACAAGATTCCAAAAGCAAATACACCTAAACCAGTTCGACCTTAACTAATATACATAACAACAAACTTAATATATACAGCAATTAATTGACAAAACATATACCGAACATCAGATTTGTATTATTAACACACACACACACAAATACTGGATAGAGCAATGCACGGTTTATATATAGGTTAGGCTTCGTAGTCGGTGTTAATTGTGTTCGTAAGATATTTTCTCACTGAAATATCCCTCATCCATGTGTTCCAAGTATAACCTGCGTCGATGCCTAAATGCCTATTCACCTGGCAGAAAATACCAATCTTGATTAATATATATATATATATATATATATATATATATATATAACTAAGCATTATAAAGGTTATTTATAATAAATATATATTAACAGATTCGCGATAATACATTTGGGTGATAATGCACAGCAATTAAACTGTGTTAGCAGTTATGCTAACACCGTTTAAGTATAGGTAGTATGTCATACCTGGTTTTAACTGGAATGCAAATTTTACATCTCGTGAATGTCAGCTGAATTTGATACACTCAATATTACGGAGTCCTTCTTGATATGTGTGACAGCTATGAAGAATCGGCGCATTTAAAGTGATACCATGAAACGATACTATTCCATACCCGTCGTCAAAGGCATGTCAGATGGTAAATGATTCATGACCACAGGTCTGTCATCACAACATGAGTATACAATGTCTGTGTTAATATGGCGCTTGTTGTCGTAGGTTACTAATAGAGTGAAGATGACGCTGATTTTGGAATTAATTCAAAACAAATTATCTGCTGCCGGGAAGATGACAAAAACGCATATTGTAAATAATCGTATCACTAAAAAAGAGAGAGAAGGCGGGTGGCGGAGTGGGGTAATTTCCTACTTGACCACCTGATACTGATGTTTCATTGTAACCCTTATGCATTTTTGTATCGAAGTTTCACTACAAATTTTGCATTCCTGAGCAACAAATTATTGTCCGAATGCTTAAATGAATAAATTATGTTAATTAAATCTGATTGATACGGTGCTGGTTTGGGGACCAAATAACCAGCCACTTCTTTGTAACCTACGACAGCGCACTCGTTGACCTCAGGTCAGTGACAGCTCTCAGAGTGATTCAGTATTCATCTAAAGACAATCGATTGTCAACTTCGAACCATGAGACCCTGCTACATTAATGAAATCGATTACGAATGATGATTTTTGTAGCCAAAATATTTATTTTCATATCGAAAATGGAGCAATGAAGCGAATTAATATGGACGTTGTTTTTCTACCATGAAGTATATATAGTATGATGATTGATATTTACGGCCACTTTTGTGCGCATGGTAGGCTAAATGGGCCAAGCGACATCCAAAGGTAGTCAAAGGAAGTCAAAGATGAAACAACCTTCAGACATGCCCACGCCGAGGCTCGAACTCAGGTGGTAGTGATCTGTAATCCAACGCGCTACCAATTAGACCACGGAGGATCCCGCCTGGACTTGTATAGGTGCCAACTAGAATAGGAGCCGGCTCTCGACATTTAGAACAACAATACACGATATACATTATAAATTAATGTAGGAGAGTTTATTATAATTTCACCATAATATATATATAATATATATATGTGTATGTGTGTGTGTGTGTGTGTGTGTGTGTGTGTGTGTGCGTGTGCGCGCGCGCGCGCGTGTGTGCATTAATCATAGTATTATGCACATAAACCAGTTATTAGTACCAGTGTTCGACATACTGATCTCTAATTACAAACTGTTGATCAAATTTTGATTTTAGTGATCTTGAATAACTTCTTCAGTGAAGAAAAATGGTAATATTTATGATCTGGTCTCGCATCGTTCTAACCTAATTCCAAAAATATTTAACAGAAAGCATTGGCTAACAATCAACAATCATAGCCGCGTCGAGAAACCATCACAGGCGCCATCCGAAGATAATCGTGAGCGTTTCGTGATTATTGGTAATCCGTCGTGACATAGCCGTAGACAAAGCGGTGACTATTAATTGTTTGGTTCGGTTATAATTGTGCGATTAATCTGTTAATTTGTTAATTACAGCCGATTATCTAGAGAAGGTTTAGATTGATTATCCAACTTATTTCAATGACATACACACCAACTAATTAACAGACACTCAACGATGTACGGAGAGATGTTTTTCCAAGACACCTATTCCCAGGCCGTGGAAGAGTTTGCCTGATCATGTCAGCTCGTGTTTTTTTTTTTTTTTATTATTTATCAGTCCCCAAAAGGGGAGCAATAAAATGGCACATACTAAATTATAAAATAGATCACGATTTGTGAGTTTAAACTTCGTAAATGACCAATGAAAACAATAAGTAGCTTAGTATAACAAAGATCCGATAAAACTTCGTTAAACTCATTTATATAAATTAATCTAATTATACTATCAATTAATCCCTGTATTTATTAAGGGATAATCGTACCTTGACTGTGAGATTGCCTAACTCCTGTACTATGTGCGCCACTGAGTTCGGTTGTTTTCGAGGAGATTGGCGAAATAGACGTTTGTGGTTATTACTTATTATAAAATATCTTTGTGCTATTCAAGCCAGGATACATTTTAAATTTGTTTTCCGTTTTGTCGCATATAAAATACCTTTATGATATGTATGCCGAAATATTATGATTATTAAATCACGGGACCGAATTTTTTATATTATTCTAACCACCCGTTAATTAAGTCACATTTATTGCTGGCTGTTTCGAAGAGAACGTTTAAGCTTTGAAGACAAAATCGCCCCAACGTCATATACGTTCTTATTAGATTGCAGTTACGTTAATAATCGTAATAATGGCAGCAATTGCAGTTATTTTAGATGGCCGGCAATCTCAAATGACGGAGAAGCATATGCTCCGTAATCCACTGCTTCGTCACGAGGATTAATTCTAAAGAGGAATTATAACAGATGGCCTATCGGCGGAGAAAACGTTCTTAGTTGCCTGGCTGGATGAACAACTCGTCCTATTGTGGTACCATGCCCGGGATTCAAATCTCCGAGCTCCCGCATAACATGACAACAAATAAAATGTCCCAGGCGCTAATCCATCATTAAAGCCATTAAAGATTATATGTCTCGTAGGTTTAATCACGAAAACATTGCAGAATAATGGCTGCGTTGTGTAGTGTGTCTAGATGTCTCGATTGGCGCAGGACAAAAAGAACAAATCGACAAAAAGGTATCAGACAATAATTGGTGAAATTCATGAATGACAATGACCTATGAACCGGTTAGGTAGATATCACACAGGGTACATACAGGTAACGCTGGTTCCATAACCCTGATCTGGAATACTACAGCCAATCTGTTACTCGGCTTTGCTACAGTTTCGCCTTCCATTACCAGTCCTGAGACAACATTCCATATGGTCGAGATAATATTAAGTATCTAAGGAATGATAGATCGACGAGCGTAATATATCAGAATTAATATTAGACTATCTGACAAGTGAGTAGCTTTCACCTAGTACAAGTCATGGGCTGTATTTCGCTTTCGTCAAGACGTGGGTGTCATCTATGTATCACAATGGTCGACGAAGAAATGGTATATTTCTACCTACTGACGTATACCAAAAAGGAGAACTGATTTTTCTACCATACCCAATCCAACGCAAACATATATCAATCATTCGGCTCAACAGAAGACAGAAGATGGTGGCATTCTCATCGATAAGGTCAACTTACGTCATGGCATCAGATGCGGCATCGGCATGGCATCGGGCGCCATAAAGTGAGAGCAAGCAGAATGGCGCTCACCTTATCTCACCTTTGACGTCCACTACTAATTACAAGCCTTTGTGACTAATGACTCGCGGCAGGAGACATTAAGTGGGCGAAATTCCAAGAAGGCAACCAGATAGCGTTTGTTTGCGGCTTCGTTACAGCCGATAATTGACGGGAGCAGGTAGCCATCCGTCGAGGAATTGACCGGACACAAACAGAACATCGCAGAGATAACCGAAAAATACTTCTACATCATTAGCTGAATCGATATAATAGTGTGTTGCGAGCGATCCTTTAATTATTGTTAGGGCGCCTCCGTGGCCTAACGGGTAGAGCGGTTGGCCACGGATCTATGGCAGCTGGGTTCAAACCCCGGTCGGGCTTTGTCAAAAGGGCGTTTCATCTTTCACTTCGCCTCATTACCTTTGGAGGTCGCTCGCCCCATTTAGCCTACCCTGTGCACAAAAGGTGGTCGTAAAACAGCCAATTTAATTATTGTTCGTATTCTCTGTTTGCTGGCAAGGTCAATTCCCTGCCCATTGTGGCCTTAATCAGACGGCTCGGTGCTCCTAGATCCAGGTATTTAGTGTCCCCCTGTCCGTGTTATAGGATTATTAGATTTAATTACTCGGATCTCGAGCGATGGTTAGGGTGTGTGAGTATTTTGCGATTGGGTATCATTAATTTCATACCTCATCCAGATCGGAAAAAAAGGGGGGGGGATCAAAGAAGGATTGTGGCTGGAGTCTGTCGGAGTCTTGTGTTAAAGAGTGACGTCTAGCTGTAGTTACGAGCGAGTTTACATATCTCGAACATCAGCTAGGATCTCTTTTTTCATGCCCTTCGGGTATCTGAATGAGAGTAGGCAGGTGTTGCAGAAGGTTGAATTGCGCGGTGATAGATAACACACAGGCTGAAAAGTTTGTTCTCTCTATATCTATCTCTCCATATATCTATCTATCTATATTTATGTTTGTCTACCAATCTATTTAACACTCTATTTCTATTTATATCTCTTCTCTCTCTCTCTCTCTCTCTCTCTCTCTCTCTCTCTCTCTCTCTCTCTCTCTCTCTCTCTCTCTCTCTCTCTCTCTCTCTCTCTCTCTCTCTCTCTCTCTCTATCTCTCTCTTCTCTCTCTCTATCTATCTATCTTCATCCATCTTCTTCATATTATCTATCTTCTACTCTCTTTTCCCTCCTCTCTACTAACTCATCTATCTATCTATCTATCTATATATCTATCTATCTATCTATCTATCTATCTATCTATATATATATATATAGAGAGAGAGAGAGAGAGAAGAAAGAGAGAGAGAGAGAGAGAGAGAGAGATATCTACTTCTATTTCAATCTGCCTATCCATCTATCATTAATTCTTCTCCCTCTCTCACTAACTCATTATCTATATATCTATCTATCTATCTATCTATCTATCTATCTATATATATATATATATATATATATATTATATAGAGAGAGAGAGAGAGAAAGAGAGAGAGAGAGAGAGAGAGAGAGAGAGAGCTATCTACTTCTATTTCAATCTGCCTATCCATCTATCATTAATTCGCTCCCACTTTTCCGTCTACATTTCGTACACTTTATTTCCTACACATCACATACATATGCATACACAAACACACACACATACAAACACACACACACACACACACACACACACATATATATATATATATATATACCTGAAATACATACATACATGTGTTCGCACTCAAGAATGCATGCACACAAATATCCACACACACACACACACACAAACGAATCGACCGATGTTTGTATTTATGGTTCGTAATTCTAGGTCCCTGTTCATTTACTCAGTTTGCTAAAACATGCCGACATCTTCCCCGACAAAGTAATAAAGAAGTTGTCCATAGACATCTAGCGGGGGGGGGGGTTGGATTGATTTCCAGCTCAGCTATGTCATTTCACATAGACACACATAAACCAATATGTTGCCGATATCTGTATCAATATCCTAACCCTTCTCATTTATCTATGCATACCAGCACGTAATCTTCAGGATCTGTCTGGCATTAGATAACACCAGCAAATGTCTGTTTACAAAACAACCTCCCTGACCGTTCTTCTGATTCCCTCAACAAATCATAACCAACACTGAACTACGGAATACCGCGAGCCAAAACATCCAAACAAACAAACAAACAAGCAGATAAACATAATACACATATATATATATATATATATATATATATATATATATATATATATATATATATATATATCCAAACAAACAAACTAAAATCAACATCCAGGTATTAGTTAATATGGTAAAAAATCCCGAGAATTCTCACTAGTCAGTCAAACTTATCTTTATCAATGACCGGGACAGGAATTAATATTATTTATTTTTGAAGTGTGAACGGAAATAATTAGCAACCAATGTTTACTTGGAATGGAAACTAATTACCTAGATAACGTCTCGTTATAGAATCCTGGAAAATTTGGCCGAAACGTTTTACCTCAGTAAAAAGATAAACTTTCTGGGTTGAAAAACCTTGAAGTAAACCAGGCCATTGAGCTGTTATAAAAAGATTCAGGTTATGTATGATATAAATAAATTGATTCTTCTAAATGAAGGAATTCCTTTGGATTAGTTTTTTATATAGCAACAGGTTGAACTGTAAATGGTTAAGTTGATGTCAAAGGAGGTCAAAAATAGGCGTTAGATAACTTTGTTTTCAGCACCTTCGGCGAACACATTTCGCACCTTTTTTTGTATTGG
This sequence comes from Paralvinella palmiformis, assembly GCA_025642065.1. Taxonomy (NCBI): domain Eukaryota; kingdom Metazoa; phylum Annelida; class Polychaeta; order Terebellida; family Alvinellidae; genus Paralvinella; species Paralvinella palmiformis. Next base: position 119,649 of record JAODUP010000158.1, read on the forward strand.
CCGTATTGTGTTGACAGTATGGGACAATATGTTTGCAAGATATTTATTTGATATTTGCGAGTTCGCATCACACTGCCACCGTACAACGTCTGTGGTGATGATATGTGTGGCTGAAGTAAAGGATGTCTGGATGGAAGAATCATGACGGCTAAAATACGAATGGTGCCTATCGGCATTGCATGATAATATGAAATCAGGAGGAAATATATACATATTATGCCCACCAGACATGGGGTCAATTCCATTTGGTCAATTCCAATTCTACATTAAAGTTATCAATTCCAATTCCAAATTTATCAATTCCAATTCTATTTGTATCTACTCTTTTTTTTAACCTACTACTTTTTAACATGAGTAGGTACTCCGAATACCTACTTCCAGTATCTACATGGTATACCTACTCTGAGTAGGTTATATTCCAGGTAGGTTTGTCATGGAAGAAACGTTTCTTAATTAAAAAAATAAATGGTAAATTAATTTTTGGAATTAATCTTTTAGTAGCAAACTTCATTTCAAATTGCAGTTCAATTTATTTTTAAATAAGCAATTCCATTTCCGGAATTGGAATTGATCCCATGTCTAATACCTGCAACTACCCCTATAACCAATAAATAACTGTAATACAATTTTAGTTTTGAGGGAAGTGAACAAGATCTGTTTTAAATTAAAAGTGAGGCAGGGGAGGTTCTGTGGATGGCTACATAGCCCCAGAATTATGTTTCTAATCTTTGTCAGCCTTATTTATTCTATCCTTGTCCACAAACGTAACCGTAAAGTAGAAGTCTTTACCTTATCCATAAACAAATACATCGAATGACTCTTTTATCTTTATATAGAACGATCATTCATTTAATTAATATTCTCTACACCATTAACATAGGAGAACGTTTTCCGCATTACACAGGTGTACATAATGATGTTAAAGCTGTCGGTTGTTGGAGCTAACCAATGACCGATTACTTAGTTTCCTGGTTACAAATCATACTTTGTTCTTTTTTTATATTAGCTGGATGTTGTTTCCCGATCCGGTGGCGAGGTCCTTATCAATTGGTCTTTGGGCTTTTTCATATTTTACATTCAGTTATCTCATTAGCTAAAACAAATATCTACCTAATGTAAACACACAACAAAACACACAATTGGGCGCCTTAAAACACTCGTCATGAATAAATGTGACTGCAAGTTGTATTGTTGTATTATAGGCGTATCATGTCATTTGTGGGGCTGTACTTATTAGAAAATAAATTTAATGAGATAAGCGTACTTGTTTCATACTTTTGACCAGAGTTTCAAAGTTTATTTTTACTTTTCGCCAGGTGATCAAGATGCTAGCCATAGTAGTGCTGCTGTTTGGTGTCTGCTGGCTACCTCTACACGTCTTCATACTCATCATCGACTTTAACCCCCATCTGCTAGCGACACCTGGTGGTGAGAGGTTCTTCCTTATCCTTTATTATTGTGTCCATTGGCTGGCTATGTCGAACAGCTTCGCTAACCCGATTATCTATGGATTTCTTAATGACAGCTTTAGGGTAAGTTAATCGTTTCACGCCCACCCGCCCTCTCTCTCCCCCACACACACACGCACACGCACACACACACACACACACACACAATATATATATATATATATATATATATATAGAGAGAGAGAGAGAGAGAGAGAGATTTAAAATACAACTGAAATATTTATAATAATAAAAACAATCATAAAATAATGTTTCATCATACTCACCATCATCATAATATTGATCATCTTCATCTTCATCGCCACTACTTGCATCACCACTACTCTCGTCATTGTCCCAATAATCAACATCATTAATATCTTTGGGGTCATTAAAATTAAACTAAAGAAAAAAATATCTCTTCGCCATAGCATAACACATAGAGCGTAAACTATAACAAGATTTATTTTAAAAGACACAGATTAAAAATGCCGATAACTGTTATTCCGGATTGCCACGTCCTTGTCAAGCTTCAGCAAGATAATGATCACTAATTAACCTTCCATCGTCCCAATTCTGGATCAGTCTGGATATGTTGCTTTCGGTCTACGAGAATTGTTCGTAAATATCTTTTCGGTCTTTGATTGCAGATCAACAGGTCAACACTGTGTGTATACGCGAGGATGTGCTTGCGTGCGTGCGTGCGTGCGTGTGTGTGCGTGTATTTATATATGTGTGCGTGCGCTTCTGTTCGTGCGCGCGCGTGTGCGTGCGAGTGCGTGCGCGTGTGTGTGCACGCGCGCTCGCGCGATATACAAATATATAAACTTGAACAGATTAAAAAAGTTAGTTTTAATAACTACATTCGGGGTGTTCATGTTACTTGATACTCGTTCGCATACAAACTTACTCAACCACTCACTCACTCATTCAGTCAATCACTAAATTGCTCATTCACACAACTGATAGTGCTGTGCTTTTGTAATCTAATACCACTCAAACCAATTAAATCACTGGCTGTCATCAGTTAAGCAGCTGCCATTTAGCTGTCAATATGACTATCAAACAGCGTTGATGACAGCTTCTCTGTGTGTCTAACGGTTTACTGGTTCATGTTTCTGGCAATATTTAATAAACGGTTCTGATAGGTTGACATAGACAAGGAAAATAACACCACCTCCAGCTGTTCATGCCCAGCTGTTAATCTCAAGCTATTAAGCTCCAGCTGTTCATATGCAGCTGTTGATATTAGCTGGTAATCACAGTATGACTTTGATAATCAACACCAGCTCAATTTTGTTTATAAACAGAACGAGCAGTTACTTAGAAATGTATCCCAACATATTAATGTTTCTATTAATATGAACACATCCGCCCAGAGCACCACCAACAACAACAACAAACAGCATATACCACTATATAATACCATTACCACCATATATCATCATATACCACTACTACTACTTCCCCATTAATCATCCCCACCATCATATATCATCACCATATATCATCATATACTACTACCACCACCATATATCACCATCTTGTAGAACCACATATCGCGATATACTCCTACCGCCACCATATATCACTACCATACCTGTATATCACCATCATTACCATATACCACCACCATATACCACTACCTTCACTATATACACTACCATATATCATCACCATAGACCACCACATATCATTACCGCCATGATCTATCACAACAACTATCTCAATAAACAGCCAACACAACCTTTACCATATACCACCATGACCATCCGCATACACCACAATACACCACCACCACCACCACCACCATATACAACCATTTATAACCACCGCAACTGCCATATATCATCACCATATCACCATTCCCCTATACAGCCACTAACCCTAACATATACCATGAATGCCATATACCGTTATCACCATCGTATGCCGCCGACATCAAATACTACTACCAACCTCACTACTACACCGTATACCACTACTACTAGCACCACCATTGATCACCAACACCAACACCATCGTATACAACAACCACAGCTACAGTAACCAACAACAACACCATCGTATACAACAACCACAGCTACAGTAACCAACAACAACACCATCGTATACAACAACCACAGCTACAGTAACCAACAACAACACCATCGTATACAACAACCACAGCTACAGTAACCAACAACAACACCATCGTATACAACAACCACAGCTACAGTAACCAACAACAACACCATCGTATACAACAACCACAGCTACAGTAACCAACAACAACACCATCGTATACAACAACCACAGCTACAGTAACCAACAACAACACCATCGTATACAACAACCACAGCTAGAGTAACCAACAACAACACCATCGTATACAACAACCACAGCTACAGTAACCAACAACAACACCATCGTATACAACAACCACAGCTACAGTAACCAACAACAACACCATCGTATACAACAACCACAGCTACAGTAACCAACAACAACACCATCGTATACAACAACCACAGCTACAGTAACCAACAACAACACCATCGTATACAACAACCACAGCTACAGTAACCAACAACAACACCACAGTGTCCTAGAAGACACGATATTCAGTGTCATCACTACCGACATCATCACATCACCTTATGATACCTATACTATCATCATCGTCAACAACATCATTACCACCATCATCATCATCATCATCATCATCATCATCATCATACCAACAATCATTTACTTACTCACTAACCGACTATTTATCTATCTATTCCAATCCAGGGTGATCTGAAGCGGTTACTTCGTCTGTGGTGTCCCTGCTGCCGCGAACTGTCCTGTCTGAAGCAGGACTTCCTTTCACGTGACTCCACTTATCGGAACATCACGCGCTACAACTGCAAGGATTCCACTTCCGCCAGTACCGGTGTCAACAACGACCCGAAGCGCCGCCTGTTGAGTATCCGTATGAATGAATGCGGCAGGTGTGAAACGGAACTCGGAACGCGGGACACACTTCTCGCCAAAAACGGGACTCAACGGTCCAGAATGACATCGCCAATTAGATGAGGCGATATGGTAACGGACGTTCTGCGTCGTATGTCGTACACGTGTGTCCTATCTGGATCTGGGTGCATTTTAGCCTCGCCGATGTCACGGACAAGTAGCGGAAGTCGGACACATCGGTCTTAAGGAAACAATGATCCCGTAACCGATTCGGAGAAAATGACATAACAGCATAATGGCAAATACTTATGAGCAATATTTCCGCTAGCAAGAGCGTGTATTGTGTATGCGTGTATATGCATGTGTGCAGGTTCGTGCATCAGGCCCGCAAATTCACCCAAACTGTGCAAGACGGTTCGTTCGCGAATGTGGGGACTAGGTATGCGTGATTTCGTGGATGTTAGCGTGTGTATGTATGTCCATGCGTGTGCGTGCGTGCCTGTATTACAATGTATATCTATATATTTATAAACTTTAACGTCTGTCAAACAACCACCTAATTATTCTGGTCATCCATTGTCTTCGTATTGTTTTGCCTGTGATAAATAACAGACAGGAACTTCTCCAGTTTGGTCATCGGTATAATCAAATTATAAAATTGCAAGTCACATGGTTCACCTGACTAGATGGACAGCTCTCTCTCTCTCTCTCTCTCTCTTGTCGTGGTTATTATTATATAATATATATATATATATATATATATATATATATATATATATATATATATATATATGCGCGCGCGCGCGCGTGTGTGTGTGTGTGTGTATTATGGTTAGAAAATTCTAAGTTCGCACTACTGTGGTCATCCATTGTGTCTGTGTTGCTTGCCTGTGATAAATAACAGCCAGGAACTTCTGTAATCCGGTCAGTTATATAATAAAATCATAAAATTGCAAATCATATGGCTGACGTGACTGGGTGATCTCCGATTCACACTCCCCCCGCCGCTCTTTCACACACACTATTGTGATATCAGAACTGTCAGCAATTATCTCGTGAGAAGATATAATTGAGGCACAGATATAAATCCCGACCGAGCAGTATAGTGCCGTTCTCCAAGGTCATCGAGAGAAGACAATATTCCGGTATTCCGTGGATCCGGATCAATACCAAACAGGTGTAAGTTTCGACGTGTAACCTACATTAAGTTTAGTAATACAATAGGTCGATAGTCTGGAACATTGTAGCACAGCCATAGAATGCTAAACTCGAAACAGGCAGTTTCTCGCTTCGAATCCACCAATTAGCTACTGTAATAATGTTTAAGCTACAAAGAAATTTAAAAGACATATATAGACTTCATTAGAGTATGCTTAAAAATGTAAGATCTTTAATAACAGAACTGGACTAGATGATGGCGTCTTTGTTGTCCGACATCTCAAGGTTCGAACATCGACATTTTCCGACAGCTTCATATTTCCATGAATTAGATTTTTGGATATGGGCTTCAAATCCTACCGGCTTGTTTTTGAAGGATGTTTCATCCTTAGATACATTTTTATTTTCATTACTTTCGAAGACTGTTTATGATCTATTTAGGCTACTGCACACTGGTGTGCGCGCGCACACACACACACACATAAAAACACCTGTATACACACACTTACACACACACACACACACACGTTCATACTCAGACACACAGCGTCACACACAAGTACACACACACACACATATCAACACACACAGACAAAAATCACCATGTCAAACAAATAACAGCGACTTTGAATTAACAATCATTCATACCCAATGTGTTCTAGAATATTTGTTTTCGGTTTTTCCATTACAACAATGGTTAGAGCAGTGCGCAGCAAACCTTCAGTTCAAGGTACGAATCCAACTCGTACACATGTCTTGGGAATGTTTCTCTAGGGATTCACCCCCTGAACATAGGACCAGCGCCTAGGATAAACAAACCACTCACTCCCTCACTCACTCATTCATCCACTCACTCACTCCACGTATTTTACAATAAAAATAAAAAGTAGAGGCGGATTCTGGAACTATCGGAAAACTGGGTTCTCAGAGCATTTAGATCCGGAACAAATGTAATAAAAGAAACCGTTGCGTATTGCATAAGCACACTTGTTTACGGGCGTCACTGAACCATGTGTTAATAAGCGATGTGTTTCGCTGAATCACGTGATCTGATGATCCAGGTATTTTGAAACGGCACGTGTGTTCCTAGCGCAAGTACGTTCCTGGATCTCACGTGCCGTTAAAATGTTTTGTATTCTACTCCGTGTCTCGCTAAAGAAAAACATGTTGGTGGATCATGATTCTGGTAGGTTAGCTTTGTATTCTATTAAGTGTTCGGATGAATGGCTATGTGTATGCGCGTAAGTATATATATATATATATATATATATATATATATATGTGCCGGAATCGTTTTTGGCTGTGGTATTGTGCCTTCATTAAGTGCTATAGGTTGGTATATATCTGTTGGTTCAGTCGCATGCTGTTGTTGTTGTTATACAACCAAAAGGTTTCCGTTTTGTATTGTTTGTGTTGTTTGTGTTGTTGTTGTTGATACTGTTATTTATATTGTTTTTATTGCCTTATTGTGTCCATTTAACAATTAATGTACTACAATAATTTGTCCTATCTGTGTCAATCACACGACTGATCCGGAAGAAGACGAATAAGGATTATCCGGATTATTGTCAGCGAAGCCATAAAATGCTAATCACGATCGATGAGACGGGAATCAGTCGGATAAGCATCAGTGACACAAGGATCAATTCGATTAGCATCACCGGGATGAGGATGATTCACATCAGGATCAGTGTTAGGACTTTAACAGTGAAAATAATAGTCTTTCATCAGTATTAGGTATATTAATGCTAAATTAAGTGAAGGTGAGACAAACAGACAGACATATAGACAGACAGACAGACTGAGTGAGTCAGTGAGTCAGTGAGTGAGTTAGTGAGTCAGTCAGTGAGTGAGAGCGAGAACGTGGGGTAGGGAGGGAGCTGTTTATATGGATGCCATTCTATTTATTACCGGTTCCTACAATACTCTTTATTGTTATGTTTAATTTTGTTTAAAACAATAAAATATGGTGGACTTTATGCATATCGAGCTATTTATTTAGCAGTTGTTATTGTTCATGTTGTTATAGCTGTTGTTGTTGTTTTTGTTGTTTGTTTGCTCAGCTAAAGATAATGATTTATATCACAAGCACCAAATAATGGTCAACATACCAGGATATGATCTTAGACCAGCTTGTGTTGCGTCTTTTTTGAATCGTTATGCAAAACTATGATTAAAGTAACTTTCCACAACGCACCTCGCACTCGCACACACAGTAACACATACACGCAGGCGTGCGCAAACAAAAATGACTTCAGCATTGTTAGGGTTATCTCACCTTTAGTCCATAGTAAAATAGCCTCTGCCCATTGACCAATCCAGTTTGGGTGTTCCCAAACAGAAGCCTAACCTCCTAATGGCATAGCTCACCATGTCATTGAGGCATACAAGCCCCCATCACGTCAAGGAATGGACTATGAGGGGGCGACGGACGTCTAACTGGCACATTGTCGTGTCAGCCAAAGTTGTACAAGAATATTGGTGATAAATTATCAAAACGGTTGCGTAAAGTCAACAAATAGCTAGGCTATAATTAAAATTCCGGCGATATCGCCTTGTTCAATTGTAGATAGCCTTGTTCTTGCTCATACAATTGAAGTCTCGCCTCTTTAATTATAAATAGCCTTTCTCGCTCTTCCTAAATTGGCCCACTGCATAAAGCTTGGCATCGAGAGACCAGTCTAATGGTGTACAGCAACGATAACAGAAGGATAGGTTTTAAGATGCCCTAAGCTCGCATTTCAAGGGAATGAAATGAGTAATTGCAAGTGAACCGATTAATCATCCAATTATGCCCGTCACAACGGATTGTGCAAATTGTAACACACGCACAGTCGCTGATTGTAATAAATTTCACAATATCACTCCCAATAACAATCACTAAGATGTGCTTTGTTTGTTAGTGAGAATTTTAACTTTTGTTTGGAGCAGTGAGTGATATGGAAAAAACACGACATATTAATAGATACACACGCGTGCACTCACACGGATGCACACACACACACACACGCACACATGACACTCTTTTGACCTAGGAATTGCAATCAAATTACTACCATTTTAAGATGTATCAATTTAGCTAAAATCAGAAAGTTCTAAAACTATCAAATGATATTATATTCACGGTTGAACCATAGCTTGGATATGTGAGTCATGATTTATTCGAGTACATGTAAATGTGAATGTGACCTTCAAAAAAAACGATTGTTGTTCGGACTTTGCGAGACAGTTAATACGATAATATCACCTAAACCTGCACCCTATGTGCATGCTCGTGCGTACACAGGTAAGCAACAACACACAAACACACACACACGCACACACACGCACACACCCCCACCCCCTCCCCCACACACACATGATGCAATAGATATATATTGTACTAGTAAAAGATGTCTTTAAGGACGACGATGTCGATATTTGTAAATGATGTTCAGGTTGTTGTTATGTGTTCCGGCATTAGTTAAATAAACTCCAATTTCGGGTTCCATCTAATTATAAGACTCGAATAATAAAGACAACCTTGTTAAGGACTACGTCTACAAGTTGTCATTCATCAGTCCGGATGATGATGATGATGGTCATCATTATCAGGCATCAAACCAGTGTATTTGATCACCATAAATGTGCATCCTTGGCCTAATTGGTAGCGTGATTGGCTACGGGATTCTATCGCTTCAGGTTAAATACCGACGTGGCTCTGGATGTCTAAGGGGTATGTGTTTACCTCTCTAGGGGCACCTCCGTGGTCTAACTGATAGAGCGTTGGATCACAACTCACTACTACCTGGGTTCGAATCTCGGCGTGGGCGTATATGAAGGGCGTTTCATCTTTGTGCATACCATGTGCACAAAAGTGGCCGTAAAGCATTCATCATCATCATCATCATCATCATCATCTTACCCCCCTAGGCCGCTCGGCTGATTTAGCCTATTGTAGGCATACAAAAAGGAGCCATAAATTTGCAATATTCCAAACCGTTTAATTATACGCAAAAAGTATGGACTTATATTGACAACAATCCAAGCTTTCACATAACAAATTCGCTATCATGTACTCGAAATAAATGCGATTTGGTTCTGTCGTACATTGTTTATGTTACATAGACCTGTTATATCAAACAGTTATACGCAATCTATTCTTGGTCGGGGCTCTTCCATAGATGTTCTTGTTTCGTTTACAATTTATTGCAAAATGTATTAACCTTTACCATTCGACATCGTTGAGCGTCTCTGTGGTCTAACTTGTAGCGCGTTTGGATAACATATCACTAGCACCTGAGTTCGAATTCGGTTTGGTAGCCAGTGTAATAAATAGACGCATGGATTTTTACAATGATAAGCATTGTAAGCCAATTCTCAGACCGACTCCAACAAACCGGGTGATGATGTTCCTCAGTCCACTCGTTAATTCGGCCACAAAATAGGATTATGTCGATTTCACAGGGGACTAAAATGGAAAACGGCCCGCGAAATGCAATGATATCCATCCAGTTGGTGGCAGCACTGGACTGCAAGGTTCTAGAAACAGTCGCTTGGTGGCATCGACTCCGCAAGCGTATAAATCTTGGGAGGTTCCGGTCAACGTACCCCGCGCCGTAAACCTGTCTGAAGTACCTGCTATACGTCATGTTGGCCGTAGAGGGTCGTAAAGATTCGATTGTACAGAGAGTCCTATTAATGATGTGTTGTCCCATGTTACTTGTAGGACACTTACTTATTGTCCTTTTTTGACAACAAATTGATTACAGTTACACCCCTGGGGGGGGGTGTACCTAACAGTAGAGATATTTACGGCTATGAGTAACAGTATCGACAGCAGTAATGTAGGTAGTAGGATAAGTTTTATTGTATGTCGTTGTAGTTGTTGTTATTGTCGTCGTGATTGTTGTTGTTGTTGTTATTGTCGTTGGTGAAATAGGAAAGAGACAGTGGCAGGAATCATACCATTATTATTATTAATAGTTGTAGTAGTAGTAGTAGTACTAGTAGTAGCAGTAGTAGTAGTATTAGTAGTAGTAGTGGTAGCCAATTAATAGAAGTAGTAGTAGTGTTAGTATTAGCAATAGTAGTAGTAGTTGTAGTAGTAGTAGTAGTGGTAGTAGTAGTACTAGTGGTAGCAGTAGTAGTAGTAGTAGTAGGAGTATTTGTATTATTAGTAGTAATATTAGTAATAGTATTATTAGTAGTGGTAGTGGTAGTCAATTAATAGTAGTAGTAATATTAGTATTAGTATTAGTAGAAGTAGTAGTAGTAGTAGTAGTGGTGGTAGTCAATTAATAGTAGTAGTAGTAGTAGTAGTGTTAGTATTAGCAGTAGTAGTTGTTGTAGTAGTAGTAGTGGTAGTAGTGGTAGTAATAGTAGTAGCAGTAGTAGTAGTAGTATTTTTTATTATTAGTAGTAATATTAGTAATATTATTATTAGTAGTGGTAGTGGTAGTCAATTAATAGTAGTAGTAGTATTAGTATTATTTATAGTAGTAGTGGTAGTAGTAGTAGTGGTAATGGTAGTAGTAGTAACACTAGTAGTAATAGTAGTAGTAATAGTAATAGTGGTAGTATTAGTATTAGTAGTAGTAGTAGTAGTAGAGATGATGGTGATGGCGTTGGTGGCAGTAGTAGTAGTAGTAGTAGTAGTAGTAGTAGTAGTGTAGTAGCAGTGTCTCTGTAATGTGCTGACCTGTCCCTGTTTCCCATGTCATTTCATAGATAACCGACGACCCGTCCTTTTTATCCAGTGACCCAAAATTTCATATATCATCCGCCTTAGTTCCTATAGCTACCGACATATCTATAGAGTTTCATTCAAGCCAGGAGCGACCCCGTTTAAATAATCACCTCGGCGGCCACGGGGGTATAGGACATGTGAACAGAAACAAAGTAAAAAACAAACAGACCCGCATATATATAAATACCATTCATACACACAAAATACACACACACACACAAGCACAAACGTATTGGGAATTCTGCGATATATATATATATATATATATGTGTGTGTGTGTGTGTGTGTGTGTGTGTGTATGTATGTATGTATGTATGTATAGTCATGATGATTAGTATTCATGGTGACTTATCCAAAATATTTCCACATTCGGCTTGGGCGCTAGTTAAACTGATCTGAAACTAAACGAGGCACTGACAAGTTCTTAACGATAATACGACGCCAAGTAGGAAAATTGAATACTTCGTGTATACTTGTGTGCGTTGGTGTAGGCAGCTTGGGCGTACATATTTATAAGCCTTTATTGCAAAACAAATCAGTTACAAAGACTAGGGATTGAGAGCGTGAGAGAGTATTTTGTTACTAGACACCGCTTATCTTTAGGTTTGTCTATAGAAACTACAATGCATCTATGTATGTAAATATATATATATATATATATATATATATATATATATATATATATATATAAAATCATGATAGTAATAATATTTTGCAATACGTTCATGCATAAACAACCTGATATATAAACTATTATTCATACAATATTGCCCTACCAAATATTTAGTGGTCTTACTTTGGGTATTTAAGAAACATCATCTTGAATGGAGTTTTCTTCCAATTCTTCCTTGTTTTATTTCTTAAAGATAAACTTGAGAAACAAATTAAGTCTGCCCCATACTCTGTAAGAATGTTTTCTTCGTATTATGTGAATCGTGTTTTCTCTGTAAGATTGAATTACGATGGAAGGAATTAAAACATTTGCCAAATTGCAGAAAGTTGTTCCAAATTGAAACCAGGTCACGTGATAATATGGTCATAAACTAGCTTCCATTAACTGTTCGTGGGTGGACATGATAAGGATTAGGTGATGCGTGCAACCACTGGTCACTATATTTATGAAGTTTTAATTATCAGGCTCTAACTGGCTCCCAAGCCTCTGATTGTTCTCCGTATTGTGAATTTTATAGGTAAATCAATCAAGATGCGACAATTAATTCAAAGCTATTTATATTTGATATTACAGATACTTGATTTAGATTAAGAGTTTGGAATATTATTAAAAGCGTAAATATCCTATCGGTTGCTGACATAACCCAGAGTTGGGTTCAGGCATTCTTTAGCCAGCTATATGGAGTATTAGTAGTTCATAATAGGTTTATATATATATATATATATATATATTGTGTGTGTGTGTGTGTGTGTGTGTGTGTGTGTGTGTGTGTGTGTGTGTGTGTGTGTGTGTGTGTGTGTGTGTGTGTGTGTGTGTGTGTGTGTGTGTGTGTGTGTGTGTGTGTGTGTGTGTGTGTGTGTGGCATAACTTCACAATATTTCACATCTATCTATCTATCTATCTATCTA
>JAODUP010000158.1:137500-155000 GCA_025642065.1 Paralvinella palmiformis
TACTAATGCCGAAACTGCTACCTCTCAGCAGATGACAGATAGCTGAATACTCTGTCTATTTGACTGAATGTGGTCGTCAAAATCTCATGTTTTAAATCAAACAATCGCTCTATTAGAAACAAGATTAAACTCTGTCGGTATTATGACACTGAAGAGGTACTATCTCGGTGGATTAAAACGGTCACTTCGTGAACCATTCAGGTATCTAGCATTATGTTACAGACTAAAAATACAATTGTGCTAAATGAAACTAGTTAAATATATCATTTCTGATCATATATCAAGAACGGAAGAGTAGGAGAGAGCTAACTTTGTTGATGATTGATTCTCGACAAAATTGATCACCTATTCAACAACTAATCTGTATGTATATATATAGAGAGAGACAGAGAAAGAGAGAGAGGGGAGAGAGGGGAGAGAGAGGGAAACAGAGAATGAAAGAGAGAGAGGAGGTAGAGAGAAATAGAGTGAGAGAGAGAAAGGGAGAGAGTGTGTGTGTGTGTGTGTGTGTGTTCGTGTGTGTGTGTGTGTGTGTTCGTGTGTGTGTGTGTGTATGTGTGTGTGCGCGTGTGTGTGTGTCCAATTTATTGAGTATCAAAGTTAGTTATCACATAACAATATTTATTTATGCCCGATATAACCGTTTAATTTAGCGTAATTCACATTATCGCAAACTTGTAGCTTAAAAGAACCAATATCGTAATAATATCTTAAACGCAACCCGACAACAGTCAACCAAGATGCATTGTACTGGATTATCTAAAAATGAAATCTGTTAACCTATTAACTAATAAACAAATTGTTTTGCTTAAAAATGTTAGCCGTGACCAGATCTTGAGTTAATTGCAATTTTGGTTTGAGATTGTTCTTCAATTTGTTTTATTATTTGCACTCTGTAAACAGTTATTTTCGTAATATCTGACAATCCAATAGATAAAGCAGCATGGGTAACCACATGGTCTAAAATAAATAAACAGGGCCAATTATTTACTTCTGGAACAGCTGATTCATAAATCACTGCCATTAACGTTTTACACCTAGAGCTCTACTTCTAACAAGCCATTCTTAACGGACTACGTCGAACAATTGTCTTTTTTTTTCCTAACAGTTATAGCATTTTTGCTTTTAACAATCTACTCCTAGTATCCTACTCCTAGCATCTTATTTCGAACAATTCATGCGCATCATTGTAATTTTAATAATATAAACCAAAACATCCATGCACATCATTTTAATTCTAATAATACAATCCTAACAACCCATGCGCACCATTGTAATGTTTACAGTACAATCTTAACAACTTGTTTATAAGCATTTATACGCAACATTTCGGAAGTAAGACTATAATCACACAACTTTAATTCTCCAAGTGCAATCTTAATATTCTAGTTCTAAATATCTACTCTCAACTTTATTCTAACAAGGTTACAAATTAAGCGCTCTATCCCTAACAATCTGCTAATGGTATTGCTTAATAGCAAATATTTAGCATTCTGGCTCCAAAATTATACTCCTTATATTCCTAACAATCTATTTATGGCTGTCTAGTTCTACCAGAATCTACCGAGAACCTTCTCACGATTACAAGTAACATGATTTGCTGAGTCTGTCCATACCAAACGCCTCGCCCTTAGGAACCCAAAGCGTCGCCATTAAGTACCATAATGTCAGACGGTGGTAAAGACAAAGGCATCTTCAGATATTGAGAACCCATTTGACACAAACCCTCATGTAACTGATATGTCTACACACACAATTGGACTTGTCTATAGATGAGAGAGTGACTGTCATCGGTATTTTCTTGTGATATAAACAATTGACAATTTGGCGAGATGAAATGTTTATTTTCGCCAGATCTGCTGAAATGTATTGCCATGTAAAGGTCTACACTGTCTATATACACAAAGCTCCCCCACCTATCTCTCTCTCTCTCTTTCTCTCTTACTTCGAAAGAACGACTAAATCACCATTTTGTGTCCAGGTGTCAGTATTGATTTATATCTGTCAAGCAACAACAATAAGCGCCGCCAATCTTAAAACCAGTCCAATCATTGGGGGGTGGGGGGGGGGGGGTAGTTGTATTAACTGAGTTGCTTGGCACCCTATGTTATAATTTAGGCTCCTCAGGTATACAATAACAATCTCATGTAAAGTTCAAATGATTATGACACCTAATGATCGATATGATGATTACCATCATTATTAAACGGAATGTTGAAGCCAGAATGAACACTTAAAAGTGTAAAGATCTACTAATGCCGAGACTGCTACCTCTCAGCAGATGACAGATAGCTGAATACTCTATCCTATTTATTTGAGACCCCCTCCTGTTTCATTCCAGTGCTGTTCAGATTGGTATAAACTTTTATTTTTCTAATATATGACTTGAGTTGTTTCGCATATAACATGGTACTCATGGCCGAGAGGGACTCCCCTGATAAATAAATCTCACAATCACAGTTGTGAGCCGCACTCGGACCCACAACTTAGAGCTTTCTAGCGCATCGCTTTTAACACTGCCTCATCAGAATAATCATCCATTGATAGACGATTTCGTATACCGATTAACCGCTAAAGTGCACATGTTAAGCTTAATTTAACTATGGTATGTTATATGTGAGCGTCACTCCAGCGAGTATATAATAGTCAAACCAGTGAATACGCTGGTTTTCGAGTATCAATTTCAACAGTAACCGCATATTCGTTTACATATAAACGGCGAAAATTCTATAGAAAGGGTACGTTGTTCTACAATTATCACGACCGATCTGATCAACAAGAGAAGATAATTTAATCAAAGTTTTTGACAGCTTCCAATGATCACAGTTTACGGGGTCCATCCCATTGCCAACATTTGATGTTACTTCAGTGTGTGTGTGTGTGTGTGTGTGTGTGTGTCTATCTGTGTGTGTGTGTGTGTGTGTGTGCGCGTGCGTGTCTGTCTGTCTGTCTGTCTATATGCTTGTCTGTCTGTCTGTTTATTTCTGTGTCTGTCTGTCTGTCTGTTGCTGTGTCTGTCTCTGTATGTCTGTATGTCTCTCTGTTTCGGTGTCTGTCTGTCTGTCTGTATCTATGTCTGTGTCTGTTCCTGTGTCTGTCTCTGTATTTGTCTTTATGTCTGTTTCTGTGCCTGTCTCTGTTTGTGTGTCTGTCTCCGTGTCTATATCTGTCTCTGTCTCTATCCTGATGTCTTTCTCTGTATCCCTGTCAGCATATGTGTGTGTGTCTGTCTTTGTATCTATATCTGTCTCTGTGTCTGTCTATCTGTCTGCGGTTTGTCATATATATATATATATATATATATATATATGTGTGTGTGTGTGTGTGTGTGTGTGTGTGTGTGTGTGAGCGTGTGTGTGTGTGTGCTGTGCGTGTGCGCAAACACAAATTAGATACATTTGGTGATCGTCGTACATAATGGCTAAGTACGTAGTGCGAAAGAACTGCGGGAAGCGGTTTATCCGTTCGAATCTAACCAAATCACTGTTGATCATTATCATGCCATGCGAAAAGATTGATGGCGTTCCGGATGCTTCCCCAGGTGCTTACAATAACATTGCGTTAGCCGGGTCCATATACCAGTCATACATATTTAAGTCCTTAGAGCGGTAGTCGAAGAGCACGCCTAACCCGGCGGGAATCAGTCTGAATTAAAAAACGCGACCTTTGCTTCTTTTTTCCTTTAGAACTAATAAAGCAAAAATCACCTGCTGCATAATTGATAGCCGTTTTGTTGTCTCCCTCGAACCATTATCCTTTATGGTCGTTATACATCCTAATAAAGACATAAGTCATTCGGGGTATCGTAAACATTATGACACATTCCGCGTCAATTCGTAGACGGCGCAGTTTACGGGGTGTCGTAAAAATGATACTGGCATAAATCCGGGTTTGGACATTGTTTCAGTTTCGCCAAACGAGCTGAGCGCCGCTTGGCCGCTCACACTAAACATATACCAACTAGGACCTGTACAGGGTGTCTAGAAAAGAAGCAGCGTGGGCGAACTGTGGGACGGACATATGAAATTCTTGATGGGAGAGTTAATTATATATTTTTCACCTCGGGAAACAACTCCCACTGACATTATCATAAGAATACACAAGTCTTCTTTGGAATGTATAGTTTAACCCGCGCTATAACATCCCGTATTTCGTAAAGAGGATGCTCTAAGGAGCGATATTAAATGACCTTTTGGTGACGATGACTCGTTAAGTCCTGCACAGTGGGTATACAATACTCTGATAGCGTATAATTAAATATATCTGGCATATTGTCGAAGGTAATCCTCAGATTTATCCTCTCAAAGATACTAAAATACTTACGGGAAAGGTTGGCGACGTGGATAAAACATATCAAATTGCCTAAGTAGGTTTCTATTAGATGGCATGAGCGTTTTATAAAACAGTTTTGCGCTTGATTAGACGTTATTAGGTGTTATTGTTCTCGTCTAGTAAAGCAATATTCATTCCCAAATATGGCGTGTGCCTATATTTAGTACATTGTTTAGCGAGTGTTACTCCTCATTGGTGCCATACACCAGTTCTTTAGCGCTAGTTGGTTGGTTACATGTCACGGACACTTAGTCGTAGCTGTCTGGTTCGTGTTTTATTCCTCACATTAGAGCTGGTTTTTAAAAAAAATCATCCCATCCATCATACTCGTACCCACACACCTAAACCAAAATGTATCCGGGATGCAATATGTGAACTTGAAAAGACGATACCTCATTGTTTATGTATTCCATATATACTCTTACAACCAATTGGATTGAGACGTTTGGAGGTCGAATGAAGGTGAACAAATTGCGTTGGTCAAATATAATTTTCCTGTCAATCACATACCTCCCCTCCAGGCTGGTCTCTTCATATTCTACCTAAAATAGACTTTTAGAGTTTAAAAAAAACCCTCTCAAATCTCCACAGAACGAAAATCGTTATGTAAACTAAACAGTCGTAACGAGAACAATAAACAACTCTGAAGATTTTTATAGTCAATGACTTCTCTAGATGTCTTTCCAAATTCTAGAATTGTTTCCCATTGAATGTATAGACGTCCTTGTCTTTTGATTTTAATAAGCGAACGTTTCAAATATATTTCTTTGAAATAACTTTAGTTCAATCCTAAATTTTCTTTTTTAAAAATTTAAAATTTTTAACCTCTTTATTTCCCCAATCTTTAAATACGCCCAAACAAAAATTTTTTTAAAAAACCCTTTTGTTAAAAATTTTATTATTATAACTGGGGCCGACCTGAAAGATCGAATTAATGTCTTTGCTGAAGTGTCTGATTCAAGGTGCCATCAGTGACAATGAATGATCAAACTGGTTCCCATTTGCAATTGATTATGTTACCGATATACAATACCTAAATACGTTTTTCAAATATACTATTATTTACCTGCATTTATTACCCAATCGTATCAAATACGCCCACAGCGAATTACCTTCTGCTAAATACAACGAACTTGTCACATCAACTTTTATTCAGCTTCATAACGTTGTGATATTCCATAAAAAGTAAACCACTATAATGTTGAAAATGATACTATCATGTGACACAATGATTATAATGACCATGTGATGTTTATTTGGTTAATGAGACCGGCGAAACGTTTGGCTATGAGCTAAATTAAGCTGTAGGAGATTCTCATCTTGGCTGAAGCTGCTCAATCGTTGTTTTATGGAAGGGGATTTCCATTTGCTTAAAACAACGTAACGCTGACTAAAAACGTGATACAAACTGAAACACGGCTTATCTCCGAAACTCTTGCCCTGAAACGTCTGTTCCTTTTTATGTAGCCAAATATCTTGATATGATATTTTGAACTCTGACCTCAGCTCAATGACATTTTGGAATCAAACTAATTCTTCCTACGCATTACTATTCCCTAATTGCTGATATCTAGGAATATATTGATTACCCAATATGGTATTTTAGATAAAACACCTGAAACCTATCAGACGTGTTTGTCTCCATGGAGCTCATCCAGGTGTGCACAATACACTTGAAGGTCATCGTCTAATATGCTCTTCTCCTTCTCAGACTCAGATAGTCATATTTCAGATATTCTAGACTGTATTGCCTACAATTCTTTCTTTTTGTTTGCCGATTTGCGGCCATATTTTATTTTTAGGGAACAAAAATATATGTTCTTTATAAAAGTCATGCCAATAAAAAATAAACATACAAAAAATACAATGAAATATAATGGCAATATAATTACAAGAAAAATTTACTAAAAGTGAAACTAAAAAAAAACAAATATTTAAGAACTAATTAACATTAAAAGTTACAGCTATGTCGGGTTCTAATCATTATGAATCCGCAGCGGCTTGTTAAATTAATTATATTTATGAACAAAATACCGTAAAGAATTGTTACGAGCAATATGCGGTCCACATTAATAACGTTACTATACGGCCTTCTGGACAGAATATGAGGAGTTGAACTGGATTGTAGACAAACATGATCGTGGATAGCCACTTAGTAATACTAACAATTTTACTTCATTAGTAGCTGTTATGTGGAGTGATGCTTGGACACATTTAAAAATATGTTTATTATTGCGCTGAGATACAGAAAAGAAGCCATTGAAATAATAATTAAACTTAAGAAGAAACAGGTAGTAGTGACTGAATAAAATAAATAGCCTATATTATTGGGTTAAAATTAATATTTACCGTAATAACGTAATTGTAGAATATACACATACCTTCTTCCACCTTTCGATTCGAAAGTTAAGAAAGGCTATGTTTAGATTTTACAAACCATTTCCATCAATAAAAAAACCTGATGGATGAAGCATGCAAAGCTCAAGAATATATACCACAAAAAACATAAGATGTTGTGGGGGTGCTGATTTATTATCAAAATGAACATTACAAGTATGAACGAAATATAACCCAAATCAGTCTTAGTACAGCAACACTTTCGTACCCTTTGGTTTCCCTCCGTCAAAACTACTCAATCATAGCTTTATTATTTTATAATATAAACGTACAACAGAAGACATAAAATAACTTGCAATACTAGAAATCAAAGACCCTGACCCTTCCAAAGTTGAAATACTAAGATCACCAATTGCCATATCGCCTGTTGTCTGATCTGGCTGCCGTGTGACGTATTGTACAGACTCCCTCACCAAGATAAAAACATACGTTCAGACTTTTGACTCCGACTCCGGATCACAAAATAAAATAAAACCATGTTTGCTTGTATAACTCTATGTTACTCTTATTTCGTGTAAAATGTTGAGCTTAGGTGTTATAGAGACATCGGTGTCATACCGACATGTTTGCTCCGACATATCGTGTATATATATATATATATATATATATATATATATATATATATATGTGTGTTTTTCGTGCGTGTGTGTGTGTGTGTGTGTGTTTTTTAGCTGTTATAATAAGGCACAGGCACAGAAATCTCGAACCGTGAATTCAAACTCTGGACGTTTCTTCAGGGGACTGAATCCAGAGTGGCGACTTTTCTTGCTGAGACATGTGTAATGTCTCACCAGTCCCTAAGCCGCCAAGCAAAAACAAAAAGCGAATCACCTACAGCCGTGGAGTTTGGGAGTAGAACACCCAAGTCAGATCACGGCAGTAGTGAGAATGTTTAGATTAAATATCTAAGCAGCCCTATTTATAGCTATTTTTTAATTGCTGTATCTTTCTTCAAAGCAATATTATATAAACCATATAACCCAATTGTCACTGTCTTCAAAGATCAGTTTTTACAACCCGGCGTATGAAGGTTTTAAAACTGTTTATCTTTTACTATTAAAAAACGAAACTCCGAAGCAGACCCAAAAGCGCTCATAGCTTCCGTACTGTTTAATTTGCTATCATTTTCAAACCTGACCTAATTTATGCTATTCTAACTATTGTAGTTCTTAAATGTTATTTATGACAAGCAGATTAGAGCTAATCTTGAATGTCATAGTACAAACTGGACATAACTGGACCTAGGAAAGATAATTCTATTCCCACATACAACCAAGGTGAATTTTATAAGTTGTTATATAAAACCCACCAACCGCGCGAGCTGTGTCCAATGCCACCGCTCGAGATGCGATGCAGTGTTTCTATTCCTGAGTCAGGAGTACATGCTTTAAGAGCGTACTGTGTCTGCTACAGTCATTTAAATGCTGGATAACCAGGCCAAACATCTAAACGGCGTGCCTCCAAAGACGCAAATAGTGCACGGAATATATAGCTCTAGATCAACTTTTCTTGAATGCAGGGACCGGGAAATGTGGTCTCCACGCATAGAAAACGGAACTTTCTCAACCGCAGCATAATATGCCTTGTAATATTTGCTGGAGGGTCAAATACCTCATAAACATACAAATCCAATAAATACTATGACCTACTCGTCACTATTACATCGGCGCCTTAGCAGACCGTTATGGCGGAATTGCCCTTCTATATATTAACATTTTCAAATCAGACCTAATGTCTGCTATACAAACTATAATTATAATATAGGGTTTTATTAATGACAAGGAGACTAAAGTTAGCCTTGAATGTCATAGTACAGACTGGACATAACTGGACCTAGGAAAGATAATTCTATTCCCACAAACAACTACGGTGAATTATATATACAACTAAACTTGTTATATAAAACACACCAACCAGACGAGCTGTGTCCAATGCCACCGCTCGAGATGCGATGCAGTGTTTCTATTCCTGAGTCAGGAGTACATGCTTTAAGAGCGTACTGTGTCTGCTACAGTCATTTAAATGCTGGATAACCAGGCCAAACACTTAAACGGCGTGCATCCAAAGACGCAAATAGTGCACGGAATATACAGCTCTAGATCAACTTTTCTTAGAACGCATGGACCTGGAAACATACAGTCTCCACGCACAGAAAAGGGAACATCTTAACCGCAGCATAATATGCCTTGTGATATTTGCTGGAGGGTCAAATACCTCATTAGCATACAAATCCAATAAATTCTATGACCTACTCGTCACTAACCCTTTATATCAAATATTACAAAATTGGTAAAAAGAAAACACGAACCTCAATCTCTGGCACGGGCAATGTGTGTTTTAGCTGTGTATAATAAGGCACAGGCACAGATAATCTCGAACCGTGAATTCAAACTCTTGACGTTTCTTTAGGGGACTGAATCCAGAGTGGCGACTTTTCTTGCTGAGTCTAGTGTAATGTCTTACCAACTAGTCAAAACATATATATCTGTGTGTCACAATGTATGTGTGGGGGTGGGGGTAAGTGTGTATGCCTGTGTGTGTGAGTGTGTTTGTGTTCATGTGTGCGCGTGTGTTGAAACGTGTCGAAATAGCTTTAGTCTCATACAGTACACCTCTAGGCGTCAAGTGATTATTGCATTTTCCCCAAGACGTTGAATTTATTTCTACGGTAAAATTGTTACCTGTCAATTATTAAGAGTCCCCTGAATATAACATGTCATACCGATATTGTCAATAGACGCCTTAAGAAACATTCTTCATCATCTAGCAGCGAGCAAAAGATGAATGGCTGCCACATTTGACTGATATAGGCTTTTGGGAAAAAAGGGTATGCCATTCTTATGTGAAAGCCGACTGACTTGATATAATACTAGGTAGAGACACGAGGGCAATAATGTTGAAGCCGTTACGTGAATCATTGGTAGAAATTCTCTGGAAACAAATTATCCAGTTCTAGTTTCGTTTTCTACTGTTAGTGATTTCGGCTGAAGTAGCATCCACAAATGTTGATCCACTCAAGTGCAGCATAACATCAGATACAAGCCACTTAGCTGTAAATGAGTTGATGAAATTCTCCATTTAGTTGGGTTTTTCCATTGCTTAATATGTAGCGGAGATTGACCAAATAATCTTAGCACCTGGGTTCAAATCCCCGCCAGGCTATCTGTGAAGGGCATTTCATCTTTCATCTCGCCTCACTGTCTTTTGAGGCAGTTCGGGATATTTAGCTTACATTTTTGCATAACAATGGCCATAAAACAGACATATTTACAGTTCATTCAGCTGTAGAGGTTTATGTAACTCACACGTTGATCGGTATCTGACTCAATCCACCCAGTTATAGATGATTATATGACTCGGATCATTCAGATGTAGATTAGTATATGATCTAATCCACTCAGTTGTAGATGTTTATATGATTTAGACTATTCAGATATAAACCAGTATCTGATCCAATTCACTGAGTTGTAGATGATTATATGATTCGGACTACTCAGATATAAATGAATATCTGATCCAGTCCATTCAGCTAAAGACAATTATATGACTCGGACCACTCAGAAGTAAATACACTCAAGTGCATATGAAATAGTTGACCATGACGATCTAGCTGTAGGTGAGCGTCCTGTGTGTTTTAAAACGTCTAAGAATCAACCGTGCAGATAGTATCAAAGTGTTAAACATGCCATAGGACTGAGTGCCACAGAACGATTTTTTTAAATAGTAACCTTCTGATCTACGGATGTAAACTATACAATGTTATATACTATAGCATTAATATAATAAGCGGAGCATGTCTAGAGAAATACAAGAGATTAAAGAATGATTAAAGACAACGTAAATAATTTAACATATGAATATGGATAAAATATTCAAATTAATTAATTATAACTTTTGTATTTCGACATCTGTGTTAATTGATGTTCTGTACTCGTTTATGTGACCACTTTTTGTTTCTATATTTATTCGTTAATTTATTTGTTTGTTCATAAATCTATTCAGCCATTCGGCCATCCACCAATCCACTCCTGCATTTATTATTCCGATCAAACAAACGGTTATCAACCAATCTACTAACCAACTAACTAGATCGCTAACCAATTGCCTCGTTCAATATTTGAAATACACGAAAATAACCAAAACACCTTAATTCGATCAAACCCTTCTTATCGTTGTCGTAAAGTTCCTGATATAAACTGTGTTTGGAAATACATGCTGCGTGTCTTCATCAGCATTTGGCGTTAGCTTATTTCGGGATCTATCCCGTTCAAAAGTAACAACGAGTCAGATCGGGGAAGATTCACCTTGGAAACAAATCTTATTTCGTGTGTCCCCGGAGCGAGTTAAAACTGTGCCGTTCGGGATCCTGGCTCGTTCGTCTCGTGTCAGCGACCTTTCTGTCGAGTGTCTGTACACACAGACAGTGCGTGGATTGGGTTGTGATGTAAAAGGAAACATCGCAAACATCTGTTGCCATTCCCACCCTCAGGACCGTGACAATTCTCGGTGTCAATGTGTTATTGTGCCGGTTCCGCTAGTCAAGGTCGCCGCGTCCTCAACTGGTCTGTTATGACCACCATATTGGTACATTTTCTTCGCTTCCGCATACGGGCCCGTACAGCTATGTTGGTGGAGTGAGGTGCACTATTTTTAAAGGCTCCTAGTTTCAAATCTCGTTTAAAGAGTTCAATAAGCACTTATTTCTTGTCACTTCTTAGTGTTTGATGGACATCAAATAGCTAGGTCTAGAATTGTTGTGGGTGTAATAGCAATGACTGGAAAAGTGTTCGGGACATTATTACGTTCAAAAGCCGACTTTAGAGCAGCAGTTTCTGGAAGAACAATATAATAATAATAATAATAATAATAATAATAATAATAATAATAATGTCGATTTAATAACGCGCCCTTTCTAGCAGGAACCATTCAAAGGCGCTGTATACATAAAATGTAATATAATAATACCCCAAATACTATCTCTATAAAAGAGATTTAAAATATAATTATTATTTATACATGACTTGAGCTGACACTGACACCTAAAATAGTATATGACTGGATGACCCGAGTCTGAAATAGATACGCTGTCTAACAGATAGCTAATGTTGTTTTTCAAGAATTGGATTGATATGATCATATTTTCGAGTATTTGTCACTATGCGAGCTGCACTATTCTGGATTCGCTGAAGGCGATTGGTGTTATAATTAGATATGCCATATAACAGGGAGTTACAATAGTCTATACGAAATGTAACAAAGGCATGGACTACAGTTAAAAGTGCTTTTTTGTCAAGAATGTTGTTAAACGACGGATGTTCTTAAGATTGTAGTAGGTAACTCGGCATACTGATGTGACATGTTCATACATGTTAATACATTGGTCAAAAATAAACCCGAGATTTTTTACTGACCCATTAGGGGTAATCGAAGATGTACCCATCTGTAATGCTGGTGTCTTTAGGGATTTAACACAATGTGGTGATGCCAGATATATAATATTTGTTTTATTATTATTTAGACTTAGAAGAATGTGAGTCATCCATAGCCGGATAACAGCAATACAATGCTCTAAATTCTTCAAGGAAGATGAGAAATTTAGCTCATTGTCAGGATCCAGTGATATATATGCTGTATGTCCTCACACTTGTACGCATAGAGTCAACTGCACAGAAAGCATTAGATGATGTTTTTAGTAACTGTCTGATATCAGTCTCAGTAAAAATACCAAATGTATCCATGATGGACATGCAGGACTCTTCTACCAAGGTGCTGTATAATTAATATTTGTTGACACAAAAAGTTATTAAAACAATGGGCAATATCTTTTTCTGAGTTCATTATATTTGGATAACTTTTATGTAATACTTTATCCACAACATTGAAAACAGTGATTTGATTTCCCTTGGATGCTTTGATATTTTAATTATAATATTCAGATTTAGCAGAGGCAAGAGTATTTTAATTAGAATTTAACTACCTTGAACATTTCATAATGAACACACAAACTGGTCCTAGTCCACGGCTGCTTACATTACTTTCTGAGAGAGAGAGAGAGAGAGAGAGAGAGAGAGATGAGAGAAAGGGGGAGAGAAAGATAGATAGATAGATAGATAGATAGAGAGAGAGAGGGGGAGAGAGAGAGAGAGAGATAAAGAGAGAGAGAGAGAGAAAGAGAGAGAGAGAAAAGGGGAGAGAAAGAGAGAGAGAGAGAGAGAGAGAGAGAGAGAGAAAAGTGGAGGTGAAGAGTCTTTCACACAAATAAAACAAATGCACAAATAGGCTACCCGGTAAATCCAACACAAATGATAAAACGTAACTTCATTGATAGGTGCAGCGTGTTAGCTCACTTGCCAGCACTGGTCATCGATTTAAGACATTGAAGCCGTTACATTAATGGAAGTATGTTCATCGGCTAGGTAGTTCTGGTAAAACATTATTCAGTCCAAGCAGTCTCGGCTGACTCTCGTAACATCATAAACCGGTCTTTATCAAGCTATTTCGGTGCTCGACACGTCTTTAGAGAGACATTTCATTTCGGTGATTATTCCGACCTGGTGGCCTCCTACGGTGACGAAGACGTGTCTAAGCGCAGCAAGAACATAAAAAGAGCGGGGAAAAAACATGTAAATTAGCTCCAGTGAGCGGAATTTCTTATTTATGGCTTGTAGTTTATGCCATTTCGTTTGCTTGCTGTAATTATTAGGTCTTTGTTGACCTAGGTTCAGCATTCATAGAAAAACATATGAGAAGATTCCTCTCAACCAATACGATGTATGGAATTATTTCACAGATATGGAGAAATCTCGCCATTAACTCGTCAAAATCACGAGTAACGTCTATGCGTGTATGTGTGCGTGCGCGTGCGTGCGTGCATGCGTGAAAATAATACTGCTAGTAACCAGGTATACATATTGTGATATTTTGTAATATTACCTAAGTAACATCAGAAATATCTCCGTGAGTTTACCAATAATTAGTTTTTCGTTATTTATCGCTATAATTCCATTATTAAAATGATATGACTAATCAAATAGGAACCCCCCCACCTGCCTGGTGACTGTCGATGGTTAAATTACACAGATTATATATATTTACATATGCCATACGTAAATAGCATATGTAAATGTAAATGTAGCTGCTTTACAACAACTTTTGTGCACTAAATGGGCCGAGCGACCTCCAAAGGTAATGAGGCGAAGTGAAAGATGAAACACCCTTCTGACATAGCCCGGCCGGGGTTTAAACCCAGATGCTATAGATCTGTCGTCAGCTGCGCTACCATTTATGCCATAGAGGTGGCTATATACGTAAATAACACATTTTACACTTGTAGAAGGCATTTGATAAATGGAGCATATATATTTTTCGCCCACTTCTACCTCTTTCCGTCTTGTATTATTTCTCGTTTCATTTCGGTCATTTCCCTTCTGTACTCCACCGACCTCGTATCATCCGCATTTATCACCTTTCACTGTATTCTCCTTCCCCAGCCTCCATTTTATCCGCCTCACCCGTCTCCATGCCACCCCAGGCCCCACCTGGCAGCCGTCTCCATCGCTCTCTGCCAGTCTTGTATTGCATTTATCATCGTGAACCGTTGCCGAGACCTCTGATTCTACCCAACGCCAAAACATAAACACGCGGCTCATTTAGCGTCGGGTCGCCTTTATCGTTGCCACAATCGGCTCATTTGTTACACAATACGACGCTATTTATAGCGCAACGTATCCTAGCAGCGTATCAAATAAATCATGTCTTCTTGCCGTTGAAGATCGGCTGCCATTACACGGTACCATAAAGTCCAGTCAAGGGGATGACGTTTGCCGACGCTCACTCGGCGCAATTTGCATCAACGAGATCTCCACTGCGAGCAGTAGTCCGTCCAAATAGGGCACGGATAGGGAAGCTGGTTGCGGTTGGTGTGAAATGGTATCCCTTTTCGGCCATCTTTGTGCATATGGTAAGCTAAATTACGATGATGGATGAAGATGATGATGATGATGATGATTCATGTTTTACGGGAACTTTTGTGCAAATGGGAGGCTAAATGGGCCGAACTACCTCCAAAGGTAATGAAACGACGTCAAAGATGAAATACCCTTCAGATATGCCCACGCCGAGATTCGAAATCAGGTGGTAGTGATATGTGGTCCAGCGCGCTACCAACTAACCACGGGCGCCACAGCTAAATTACGACATCATAAGGCAATCAGACAACAAGAAAGATGAAATATCCGTCAGAAACAGGTACCAGCTAGCCCCGTTGATGATTACTGATCGAAAGTGAGTTATTTTTAATTTTAGCGACGTAGAACACGTGGCCTGAAGACGAATAATGATATTAAAGCCAATAATTGCAACTTGTTTTTGCAATAAGTATATCTACACTCATAGTATACCAACAGCACGTTTTCATAATATACACGCTGTTCCAGGAAACTCTTAAGACCTTCTTATTGTAGCAGTAGAGTTCGAATGCATCATCACAGACATTTTGCTTAGCACTAGCAACTGTAGAAGCAGGAAGCCGTTTAATTTTGCCGCTCCATTTCACGTCTTCGGCTTTAATGCGGACAGGTGTTGTAGATAATGGTAACATCCTTGACAACTAATTGGCTTGTCGGTAAATTGTAATCCGATTTGCCGCCTCCGTAATCTGCTAGAACATGTTCCAGCTGTCCGGTTGATGTAACATCCACAACACTCAGTTTAGTTATTAATTATAAAGAGCCTATCTCGGCAATTATTAACTAAACGGGGTCGTTGTGCGGGTGACTAATAAACGTTGTTCCATTCAGAGAGTACCTAAATCAAATAATCGATCGATCATTGGTAAAATGGTTAGGGAATGTTCTACAAGATAATCTTGTTAATAAACAGAATGTGTTTATCTACGAATCCAGCTAAGAAAACACTAAGGGATATTTCTCTCGGTTTTGTAGGTCAATGGCACGAAATAGACGAACTAGCCGCAAAACTCAAGATAAGGTTCGCAATGGTCCAGGTGTTAGAGTGGTGAACTAGAAATCTGACTACTCAGGTTCGAATCCACCAACCGACTGGTGAATTTTACAATTGACCGCCAATCGACTATCCACTCGATCAGTAGCCGGTGTTGGACGAAAATCAATTATTGTGTGTGCATTATGCGTCGATCATTGGCGTCGATATTCGTGATACTCGCCGGGCAGTTGATAATGGTACCAGATTGTAGAAGCCCATGACACAAAGGAAAGAGGAAAAATCGTAAATCCGGTAATCCTCTAATTTATTATGCAGTAGTCCTCGCAGCATTTTATATAAAATGAAACACGATGACTTAGTGAATTAACCGATTAATAGATCAACGACAGTATGAATGGATAATTCAACAGATGAATCAGCAAGTGAATTAGCCATCTAATGATTGAACGATTGAACGGGCGAATAAATTAATAGATCAAAGTATCAATAGATGAGTGGATGAACGAATGAATACACCAATAACAATTACTAACGGATGAATGAATGAACATATCAATTGGTGAAGGAATATAGAATGATCGAACTAATTAATTAATAAGCAAAGACACGTTATTGGGTCGTAGTTATTTTAAGGTAAGGCGGATGACCGGAATCCTCATTGTCCTGTCTCCAAATGCAAGACACACTAATTATTTTCCTTGTGCTTTCTGTTTGATTCAATCGTAGATCTCCATCGGAGTTCTTTTATGAGACCTAATACTTTCGTTGAGTGATGGCACAAAGTAAATGAGCGACTTGATGGGCGGGTTAGTGAGTGAGTGAGTGAGTAGTAGTCAGGTGTGATGTGTAGCGGGTGTTTTTGGGTGGGGTGTGGTGGTTGGGGGTTGGTGGGGGGGGTGGGGGGGGGGGGGGGGGGGGGGGGGGGGGGGTGGGGTGGGGTGGTGGTGGTGGTGGTGGTGGGGGGTGGGGGTGGGGGGTGGGGGGGGGTGGTGGTGGGGGGGGGTGGGGTGGTGGGGTGGGGGGTGGGGGGTGGTGATTGAGGGGGGGGGTGGGGGGTGGTGGTGGGGGTGGGGGGGGGGTGGTGGTGAGGGTGGGGTGGGGTGGGGTGGTGGTGGGGTGGTGAGTGAGTGAGTGAGTGAGTGAGTTTTTTTATAAGAAATACATTATTATGGCCAAGAATTATTTTATTGGATGAAACACCTCACAGACGCCGATGAAAACCGGACTACATCCCGCGACCTGGTTGTCTGAACCTCAGTGTACCACTAGTTTCTTTATTATGGCATCGAGGATAATGATACAGATGTTTCTCGGATACATCCACGTCATCAGCAACGGCAACATCTGGCTATTCCATTCACCTGTTCACGATGTTGACCCCTTTTGTTCGATCCTTGAACAATATGCTCTTTGTCAAATGAACATATCCCCATGTAGAGTTAGTCAGATCCTGAGTGGAAAATCTGCTCTTGTTCTCCGGATTGTCGACAAAAGGCAACAATTCAAAGCCCTTATTTGGCAGACGTGCTGCGAGCTATCAGTGGACACGATAGGAAGATTAAGTCGAAACGTTCCTGGTGTTGCAGAGCAAGTCTTCGAGCTTGAAACAAAGCCGTCGACATTTTCCTCAATTTCTGTAACAAGAGATAAACAGCCAAAATTGCTTCCCACGAAAGATTTTCTTACTCAGGACACTGCTACTTCCCACACAACGTCCGTTAAGGGAGGATCACGCTGAAAAACATATGTATGATGTTTAGATCAGCTGGTGATATTTCAACCAGCTTATTGATATCTTAATTATTTT
>JAODUP010000158.1:157500-165000 GCA_025642065.1 Paralvinella palmiformis
TGATGTGACCAATCTGAGATCAGTACTAGACTCTAGATTCCGTCTCTCCAATACCTAATGTTTATAAATTAACAGAGATGGTGGGATTGGTTGACCAATCTCAGGACCAAAGTAAATGTTGGCAATGTCCAATATTCTGATTTCTCTATTTGATCAAAACCGGGAACGCAGTTTAGTCCGTATGTGACAAATTTGCTTTTGATCGAAGATAAACTGATATCATAGTCTTTCCAGAACGTCACTTAATATAATACGAAATAAGACAGTTTATAGCTATACTTATGAAAATAATACACGCTTACGACGAAATATTTTCATAACTCCATAAACAGAAATCAACAAAATTAGCCACTTTGGTGTCGAAGTGTCAAATTACATATGAAATAAATCCATTTAACATTTTGTTGATTTCACTGACGAAGGCAGTTTTTTTAAACAACCCGCGAATTACGTTAACCTCTTTTAATTTGTTTATGTTGACCACGATTTAGATTGTTTGAGAAAAAGCTTTTGGTCGTGTGACATTCACCAAACTGGAAAATTAATTCAATAATATAGACAGATATAAAAAGATTACTTGGCTTCCTTTCTGGATTAAAATAATTTTTTGACTATATTCCTGAAAGAGAACCTCTGATTAACTGGATATACCTGTGTTGGCAGTTTCAATAGAAACTGAACAACAAGACCCAACATTATCTCTTATTCGGATAACCAAAGAGTAG
This sequence comes from Paralvinella palmiformis, assembly GCA_025642065.1. Lineage (NCBI taxonomy): Eukaryota > Metazoa > Annelida > Polychaeta > Terebellida > Alvinellidae > Paralvinella > Paralvinella palmiformis. The sequence continues at coordinate 158,226 of JAODUP010000158.1, forward strand.
AGGTAAATTTCGAGATTATACTGACCACTCACTAATAAACTCATCAACGACAGTGAATCCAAATATCTTTGAATTTCCTCCCGAAAGGTGAGCTCGTTTAGTCAGATATGGTTACGGCTACTTGTGTCGCTACTCATGTTAATTGGCGACTATGTATTTAGCATAACAGCCATAGCTTTGTGTAACAGTTTGTTGATGAAGATTAGCAAAACCTTTAATCTTTTCGGAAACCTCATTTGCGGAAAGTTACTTTTGTCGAAAATCAATATCGATCATTCAAATTTCTAATTGGATTCCGGGAATATCTCATTGGACTGTCATCCAAAAGAACATTAAGATGCCTTATCCCAACAAGAACACTTAACTGAAAATGCATTAATAACACTAAAATATCGTCTCTATGTCAATTATCTGCATTATTTCTGGGAAATATCCAATATAGCTTAAGTCGACAAAATTATATCTAATTAATTTTATTAATTCGTTGATTAGAGTAAGTCACGTTTAAGTCATTCATGTTATCAAATAAATATAATTGATCGTAAATTAGTGTCTACTGCCCAGTAACGAACGTCGGTTGATATATCTCAGTGGGTGGCAAGTTTCACGAATTATGATATTTAAACGTCAAGTTTTACCCAAACAACATAAAAGTACTACGTACGTGCCTTTTATATGGACACCATCTTCCTGGTCGTTGAACTCCGTCGGTCTAACGGTTAAGCACCTGCCACTTGGCGTCAGAGTTCACATGTTCGATCATAGCAAGAAGTCGAAACTTTTCCAGGGATTAATATATCGGCTCAGAACATCGTCTCCACTGAATTGATTCAAATAAAGGGGACGTTAAAGACCCCCCGAGGACGTAATACACTGTGGCGGTGACCACCCTCGCAGTATTTCGGTTCCATCTTTCGGTACTGCTCCCATGTGAGTGATGGGGGAGGAGATCTTCTCAACCACTCCAACATAGAGGCTGTGCTGATCAAGCGACAGCCTGGGAATACTTCCCGAAATACAAGCAAGCAAGATCGTCGACGAAGTATAGTTGGCTAGACAATGATTCATATTAACAGATACATTCACTTCGTTAGGCAGTAATATCCCGTTAACTACCTGTAGTAGTTAGATCATTCTTCCTTATTCTCCATCCATCACTTGAGACTGTCAGCGACTTCGGTTAACTTCCATGGTTAATTTGGTTCTCCTACAATTCATCAACCGCCGACAAACGGGATTCCTAAATGCCCAACTCGTTCTTCTTACGCATTGCCTTCTACCACACTCGGACAACTCTTAGTACACTTGGTAGCCAAATATCTATAGCACCTGGGTTCAAACCCCGGCCGGGGTATGACAGAAGGCTTTTTCGTCTTTCACTTCGCCTGATTACACCAGGTTAACTGAGAACACCATGTTAACTGAAAGCATCGTGGAAACTGAAAACATCATGTTAACTGAGAACAGCACATTAACTGGGAATAGCATATTAACTGAGAGCATCATTTTAACTTAGAACATCATATTACCTGAGAGCATCGTGTTAACTGAGAACATTATCATCAGGGAGAACATCATATTACCTGAGAACATCGTGTTAACTGAGAACATCGCGTTACCAAATCTTTAAATTTGTCTTCTTCCGGTTCTTAATTATTCCATTAAATATCAGTTTTATTTCTCTCATCAGCAGTTCAGTGAACTCATGTGCCGCAGATGGTAGTCCATCGTACTACATGTTCCCAAGTCGTAGGATTGAATCTTAGTATTGTATGTATCCGTCGGTTGTTTCATCAATCAGTGTAAGTCTTCCAAGTAGTGACAAAAGTTAATAATAAAAAAGGCAATCACTGCCTGAGTGCCTAACTGAAAAACACACTTACTCACTGGCTTCCTGACTCACTCACTATCTCCGACCCTCAAACATTCTTCCAAACACTCACCCAGTTATTTACTCATTTCCCACTACCTAATCGGTGTTCATTTGTTGTACATATGATGAGATTATCAATGTACGTAACATGCTCTCTACTTCAGCCTATACGATACACTTCCAAGTTACTTTCTGCTACATGTATTCATGTATTTATATATAATCTAGTTAACCGTTTTAGATTCATTAGACAATCATATGTAGCTCTTAGATAACATCAAGTCTGTTTTTACCTTTGGTCATAACAACATCTGAACATTTGTAACACTATCGTCCATTGTGACACTTTCAGTAACAATAATTCCTGATTTTGTTTTGTTTGTATTTAAATATCGCTATTTTGCTACCAATTTTATACACGTGATACAGCCTACCATGTGTATATAAGTAGCCATACAAAGATGGGATCTTTGAATATTTCGAGAAATGTTCCGAGCGACCTGCAAAAAGAAAATGATGCGAAACATCCTTCCAATATAGTCCGACCAGAGGGTATATATATATATATATATATATATATATATATATATAAATATATATATATATATATATATATATATATATATATATATATATATATATATATATATATATATATATATATATATATATATATAGCCTACCGATGGAACAGTTAGGTCATGGAGTTACTATTCGTACCAGCTGTCGTGATAAGATTAATTTTTAAGACATTACTCGTTAAGATCTGGAGTTAGGAGACCAGGAAATATTATTCAGAAGAGAGTATGCAAAACCCTTTAAGGAAGACAATAATGCAAGAAAATTAAGAAATGGAACCATTTAATTTTAACCATATTGAAAATCTAATTACCGTTTTTTAGCCAAATTAATTAAACAAAGTTAACAAAAACTAGTTCCAATATTACCAGTTCTTCGAAGTAGGACAGTGATTTCTGACGTGTACTTCAAATCAGCAACAGGCAATGTATTCTTTAAGAGTTTTCGCTTTAATCTTCATCTATCTCTTCTTGTTGTCCTGAGCATTAAGTTATATGGCCGCTAAAAGAACATTTTGAGGAAATAATGGCTCTTCTGACGGATACGTGAATAGAGCTAAATAATCTGAAAGAACCATTTTGTTAAATCCTAGTCTAGAATAGAAACACTTCGAAATATATAGATCCATATCCAAGTTATATATTGTCGTAACATTCACCCTAATCGTTGTTTCTGCACGATTGAATTATCAGCTTCACTACACATGGCACGCATTAAACACTCTAGCCTGCTTACCATGATATATAATTCTGCACTTTTGCTTGTCCAAAACGGAGAGTATGATATACTGTGCTCCTAATTGTATATGTATAGGTTGATACTGAGGACCGTGAACATCTCTTACAGCGTTTACTGACTATATTGGGTATTTGAGCAACTGTTCGTCGGCAAAAGGTTGTGATAAGAGATTCTCTATACTCTTTTGTGTGGTTGTTATTTAGAGTAAGCCAAGGATGGGTTCTTGGTCCAATGCTATTTTCCATATACATACCATTATTATGGGATATTATTTGTGGCCATGCCATTGGCTATTATCTATGTGCCCCCATGATACCCAACTATACCGGATCCATTTCAGAGATTCAGAATTTGATGAGAGAGAACAAACTTAAGTTGAATGGTGACAACACAGAGATGGTCTTGCTTTCATCACAATTCAGCAGCCTAGAAGTCCACATCGAGAAGATTCAAATTAATAATATTGATATATGTCCTGTCGCATTAGTCTTACACCAAGGGTGTAGAATCAGCCACTCCATTAAAATGACAACGCTAGAAAGACCAGTTCACATTTCAGTGTACCATCTCTATTTCATCATTATAGATCATGAAATGATTGGAATACAAATACAAATTTCGTCATAAAATATTTGCAATATGTCCTATGATATTCCTCCTTGGCCTTATGACTCCTCCATGCCACCTTAATCGACAAGTCGTCTTCACCCAATAAGAACTGTGCTGCTAACGTTATCACAAAAGCAAAACAATTTGTTTAATATTTCCTTTACTCAAGTAGAATAATTCAGTTTAAAATCCATGAAATTGGCTGTGATGATACCCACAGTTAAAGTTATTTTGTAGATGTCATTATATGGTTGTTATATGATGGATGTTAGAACGTAGGTAGTGCTACTTTACAATACACCGTTTCTTACTATTCGTTTTAAAAAGCGATATATATATAACTTGTGAGAAGGATTTATGTTAACATTCATCTAGACACACATCCATAAATATATATATATCAAATACATATTTGTAAATCTATGAAAATTGGTCTTTTGTCGATATATGATCATTAGTATTCTATTAATGTCCAAGGAGGTTCACCAGGGGTAACGTCTGATGCTGAATGCCATGGGCACATTTAATTTGACATCTGAGGTCATCTAAGGTCTCGGCGTGAGCTGGGTGCCCCATCAAGACCATCAAATAAACGACCACACCGGAGAAGCATTAAAAAACGACCCCCTGCCCCAACATTGTCCATACAAGATTCAGCTTTCTGTCCCTTAGCCGAGAACCCCTGTTATCTTACAGTGCATACGTACATACATTATATTATACGCATATGCGCACCAGTGACACGTAGTTCTGGGGAAATGATGGGAACATGATTAAAGACGACGGGTGGACTTGTTATCCCCTATACTTCAGAAATTTACGCCATCCAGCTGGGTACCAACCCCCCTCATGCACACATATTGCTCACAAACGAAAGCTACGCTACCTTGACACAACCAATACGTCATTAAACGAACGGTTGATAGATACAGGACAAAGGTGGTTTTTGATAAGGTTTTACTTAGTCACAACATTATTTCCTGTCCAAGTGAAACTAGTTTGATTGTTTAATTAATGTTGTTTAATGTCAGACTTGTCAATTAGAGACCAAGGACACGACGACATGAAGGATGCTGAGATGATAAGCTTCAAGGCACGTGACAAACGTGATACGTCTCTGTCTCCAACATTCTGCAACACTATATATATATATATATATATATATATATATATATATATATATATATATATATATATATATATATATATATAACATATATATATATATATATATATATATATGTGTGTGTGTGTGTGTGTGTGTGTGTGTGTGTGTATTATATATATATATATATATATATATATATATTATGTTGTCTGTCTGTTCCCCTGTTCCCCTCTAATCATTTCATTTCTTCCTAACCAATATTCTCTTCACTTACCTTTCTGTGACCTAATTGGAAAATCCATGGCTAACATTTATTCTGTCCTGTTGGACGGAAAAAACACTTTAGTACTTTTAGCAAGTTAATTTTAAAGATATGAACACTTCAACCCTCGATAAGACTCACCCCCCCCCCTTCCACATTTACATTCTACCTGGCTGAACATGGACTATTCGGACATCCATAATTAATGAGGTTACCTTTCACCATCTGCAGAGGCCGTCTGTTTATTTACCGAGTGAGTCCTAACTCCGGACAAAGACAGGTAATCTCTCGCTTTATGAATTAGTTATTGTGGTAAGTAGATATCACAGCAACACGTACACCTGTAACATCACACACACGCACATGCACACACAGTAACATAGACAAAGAGCTCTACAACTGGCCGATGGTTTATGTTTGATGTAAGATGGAGAGGCTAATACATTATACGGGCTTAATTATTTAATGCCTGGAGGCGACCTAGCCAGGGTAAGGGGGTTCCATATCCCCGGCGTGTCATATAACAGGTAATTAACTTTACTGTCTACCAGAGGACTACGTTGACACGCCTTCTGAAGAAAACGAGAACATTAAAAAAAATGTTACCGGTCACATCAACATGTCCCTGCATTGGTCATAAGTCAAATTATGGGTCGAATGAACAAAAATAGTCATTCTGTACACAGTTATTAAAATAATAATAATAATAATATATTTTTATTTCATACTCTATTTGCATATCGTATTTCTCTAGTGTCTAATCTTATAATAACTCAGCCCTCATCGGATGATAAAATAGGTGACCCATCATTTGTCCAAAACAGACACCAATATTTCAGCTTCAATAAACAAAGCTCCAACGTCGGAGACTGGCACCAGATTATGTTACGCGCGCACGTGTGTGTGTGTGTGTGTGTGTGTACGTGCGTGTGTGTTATTCTGGGTGTTTTATATAAAAAGTGAGTAGACTAGATAAAAACGACTAGATGAACTGTTAAAACATACATAAACCTTACAGAATTTAGGCATATGCAATACTAAACAGATACGTTTTATAAATGGATTTTAAACTATTGATTTAAATGACAATGTCTCAATTTGTCTGGGAACTGATTCCATAATGTGGGTGCTGCATAGTGGAATGACTGCCGACCAAACGTCTTGAGTCTAACCCGCGGTGTCAGCAATACATTTGATCCGGCGGACCTCAGTGATCTGTTGGATGATATATTTGTAGCATGTTGCGGATATAGAATGGCGCCAGTTCATGCAGTAAGAATGATGATATTAAAATATATCCATATCTAACTGGAAGCCAATGCAGGCCCTTAAGGACGGAGGTTATATGTTCATAACCGCCTGTATTTGACACAAGACGCGCTGCTGAATTTTGCAATAGTTGAATCTTTTGGACAGCAACGTTCGGAATTCTGAACAGGATGGAATTACAATAATCAAGGCACGCATTCACCAAGGGCAGTTCGAGTGGTCTTCAACTGGAAATATGAAACTTGGCACGCTCACTTTATATAGGCTCCCGTAGTTAGGTGCGCATCCAAGGTCACGCCAAGATTTCAAACTTCTCATGCAGGTTGGTGAGATTCGG